>JAFJYG010001190.1:0-12844 GCA_017366145.1 Cadophora sp. M221
AAATTAGCTTTGTATTAAGATTTAATTGAATTAAATCTTATACTATATACTAGGGTTTCATTAGGTGCCCAACCCACCCATTGGGTGCCCAACCCAAGTTTCGGGTTAAGTTAGGTTACCTATGTTGCAGCCTATGATATAACCAATATAACTAATATAACTAATAAGCTAATTCTAATAAGATAACAAGCTAATATTTGTACTTTTAATATATTAGGTTTTTATTAGGTTTTTATTAAGTGCCCAACCCACCCATTGAGTTACCTAACCCAAGGGAAAATTGGGTTGGGTTACCCATGGGTTACCCATGCCGCAGCCTAATCTCATGATATCAGAATTCCAACTTGCGGCTTGTGCTCTCATAAATCCGAGCCCCTGCCCCTGAAATTGTAAGATCAGCAATCTAAATATGAGAACAAGCTATGAGGTAAAAATTCCGCGACGTGCAACAAAAAGAAGAAAGTAAGTGAAGTGGAGGGTTGCTTGGGATTAGATTGTACTTTAGCAGGAATTCACTTGCTTCAATTCGCGCAGAGTTCTAGAGTGCTTAGAATTCACCTTCAAGTCCAACAGATTTTCACGCAAAGAAAGGCAAGGCCAGAATTTTAGTCAAGAATCTAACCTAATTAGTGCAGCAAGGGCTACAAATATAGCCATAATCCTTGCTAGTTATCTGAGGACGTAAAAGGCAGAAACCAGATGCGAAAAAAACGTATGGCAATGCCCAAAAAGAGAATTGCAAAGTAGATTCTTGGATCTAGTAGAATTGTTTCAAGGCTAATTATACACCGTCGAAGCAATATACAATGTTATTGTTTATATAGTGAGGTTTGTGTCGCTCTTCAATTAGACCCCAATAGTTGCTCAGGGTCGGATATCCGGAGAAGAAAAAAGAGAACGAAAAACCCCACCTTAACCATTGTCCACAAGTTTCTTGTTGTCATCCTCAATATTCGTTTACATTGCTGATTAAAGGAAGGTCTCGAAAGCGATATCCAATAAGGAACTGCTACAGCCAGCCAATATGGCACGTAATCTCAAGCTGACAGCCGACTAGTTGTTCCTTTCCCAAAGCTGAGTGTCTCCAAAAGCCAGACTCTCAGATCCACGTCGGATCGATACCTAGACCTGGCTTGGGCAATAAAGAGAAGAGCTTCTCTTCCTTGACAATGGCTTTATAATATACCGAATGTTACCTTGACAAAATAATTCACTTCAAACAATACTGAAAGTTACCACAATCAATATCTCCTTAAAAACCAAGACCTCCCCAGACAGGACCTCAAACAGGGTGGAGTTGGCTGGCCCATCCACAGCTGTATGATGAGCAGCAAATTATATAAATATAATCTGAGAGAGTAATCTGTGCTCGAGAAAGAACAGGACGACTAATTCGAGGAGGCATAGTCGAACTCCCTGGGAAGTTCTTCCTCGCACATTACCTATCCAAAAGGAAAGAATATAATCCGCACTAATCCACACTAGCCTGCAAACTCAGGCCTACGGTACCTTCAGCCAATCTCTTCCCCTTGCGCTAACTACCCTGTCAGCGTCGAGTAGTCGTTGTCAAAAGCAGTATGTGTTGTTGTTGTCCATGATATTGTCGTCAACATCGTCCCCAACTCTTCCTCACCAGATCCCCTCCTGCTAGAACTAGTAATCACGAACATAGATCTCAGCAGACGCAAAACAAATGAATTTTTTTGACCTTGCCAGTCTCATTCCAGAGCCACGGTATTTGCTGCTTCGATCTCAGCACCCAAAGGCTGGCACATACAATCTTAACATCTTTTTCGGTAGATTTCTTGACCATGGGGTCTCCTATACATATGCTGTAGGAGAGGCTTGATACTTACCTCTCCGAGGATACCACATCGTCCACAATGAATCAAGGACGGAAGATAGTTGCACTTAGGGTTGCGGGACGCACTAAACATTCACTTAACTACGATTTTCTCTTCTCCCTTTGCCAGTAGCACTCACAGCGCCTTCAGCGCTACTAGAACTATTGGCGACATCGCAACGAAGTATTTCGATTTTGACAGCACCGAGAGCTCATACCGACCACGGCCGGGCCTGAAGAAGAAAGAATATAAGCATTTGGCTCTCCTGCAGTGTCTCAAATGACTCGTCACTTAGCAGGAGTAGTACCTGGATTTTCAGCCCAAAATGCCCCAAAAACGAATACTTCAGACGAAAATCACCACAGCCATGGGGAATATCATCCTATTTCTTCCCAGTCGTTCAGATGATTCCATTCCGAATTATGAGACCTCGTCACTGATGTACACGCAAAGAAAAAAAAGAGAAAAACCCAGCCATCTATCGTATCATAACCGCTCCGTCGCATCGCATCCCACCCCTTCACAATGTTTCGTTCCATTCCATTTAATACCAGACCATATGCGATGCCAATCCATCCGTATCATCCGAAGATCGTAGGCGAGAAAAAGGAATCCTTGACAGCCAGCTTTGTTGATGAGATCCATGCATGCGAGACCGAATCCAGGCACCATCGTTGAGAGCGAGAGAAATAATTATCATTGGCGAGTATCGAGACCATTTCCGTTTCCCATTTCCGCAGCACTTTGCCAATATACACAGATCTATAGCAGCGAGACCACCATTTCTGTAGACAAGTCGACCGTGTAGTTGTGTAGATTGAATCCCTTAAACTTGCTCGGCTCCCCACCCTCCGTCTGCTTCGCGCATGTTCTGGGGAGGTTCGATGGAGGGAACGAATTCGAGGACGACGTATGCGACACCAATTACGCCAATGATAGTTCCGATAATTATATCCATTACCCCGTCTGCAAGGAGAAGCGACCCGACGAAAATGTAGACTGCGCTGCTGTTAGCTGACGGGTCTGCGGATGGGGCTTTTGTGAGGAAGTATTGGACGTACAAACTCCGCGACCGACGAAAGAGAAGAGGAAAGAGGCGTATCGAGCGACCTGGGGAGGGATTTGAAATTCTGCGATTGGAATCAGTATGCAGCTCCGCGAGCCTTGGGGATAGTGTGGACAAACCGAGAAGCACGGTAGCTGTTTCAAAGTATTAGCAGTCGTTCCCTACGTCAAAATAAGAAGCACTTACCAAGACCGAAAATGATGATGTAGACAGCTGTGACTATGGCGGATCTGACGGCAGCTGTCAGTACCTCTGCAAGAGGGACAATATTCTGCCTGTAAGGGGAATACATACATTGTCAAGTGCAGGTGGAAAGCAGCTCCAACAATCATGAGACCACCCACTGCCAAGTTGACAATCCGGCTACAAGACAAGACATCAATTAGCCATTGTTCAGCAGAACTGGCGCATGCGCAATGGCTTGCGGCATCCTGCGCCTGGATGATGGCTTGAGGAGACTCACAATGCGTCAGAGAAATCCATATTGAAAGAGTCCTTTAATTGGTGATCGAGCGAGGAGCGGAAGCTGGGAGGCTGCTGCTGAAAGGGAGTATCAGCGTTGTACTGGTTGCGATGAGGCTATTGCGAGCTGAGTTGGTGATGTTTTCTGGAAGAAGGTTGACAGGTTCGTTTCCTCTGTCTGGCCTTGCTGTCGCCGGAAAGACAAGACGTAGCTGCGCATAGGCCAGTCTTGGCGAAAATGACAAGGTTCAAAGCCCGCTTAACTGCTTCTGGAAAAGGAGACGACGACAAACTTAGAACTTACCTGCTGCCTTCAATGCGAGCCTCTTCGTCTGCGACAATGGTTCTTTGGAGCCTATTGAATTGTTAGAAATCGAGTTGCCTAAATGACAGAATGAAAATGTTTGTAAGTTTTGTAGTCCACATGCCTTAAAGAAGACTCATGACACAACTCGTGCCAGGATAATGACAAAGGATGACAGACCCTCTCAGCCACTTGAATGTCGAATCCATCAAGGCTACTAGATAACGGTGGGGATGAGAGAAAATAGTTCCTGGAAAATGAGGCGGGTTTGTGAAGAGCGAAGAGAGAAACAGTCCAACGATATCCAAGTCATGTGCATGATGACCTGTTGAACTTCCATCGAAACTTGGATACTTTGGGCCGTAGATGACAACAAAACGCTCCAATGTGCACAAAAAAAACTCGAACAATGAAAAATTAGCAAGTCACTACTACTCGACTCGACTCGACTCGGCATAAGAGGCTCCCAAAGTCCCAAAACCCACTTGGACATCTACATCACGTGATGTAACAAAACAAAGCAAGCGACAGATCGAAAGGGTGAACTTACCGAGCCAGAGGGAGACGAGCTGGGAGGGTGTGGCGGCGAACCACAGCACCTGGCTCCATTTGGAGCAGAAGGATGTCCCAGGGGACAGGAGCAGGAGCTGCAGCGGCAGCGGCGACGTCGCGGGCGAGGAGGAATCTCTTCACCTGGACAGTGCCCAGGAGGGCCACGAACAACAGCAGGACCCTGAAGACGAGGCCAAAGCTAAGACTTTGAGTGTCTAGAATGTCTGAATTAGCTTGGGACATTGAGATCGAGAGAATGTACCAACTGGTGAGAGTTATGGTGGTGGTGGTGGGTTGGGAGATCATCTGAGTTTTTGATCCGAGGTTGACTTTGATACTTTGTGGACTCTACTGTTGCTAAGCGAGCTTGATTCACATTGTTGGCGTTGGGAAACAGAAGAGTTCAGGTTTGGACTTCCATTTCCAATGTCCCCAGTTGAGTACGGACATTCTATTTACTTTGGACAATCGTCAACTAACAATTAAAAATCAACAATCCTAGGTCCCTAAACCATCTCTAAAGACACGAGGTCTTTCTTCACATGTAAGTTTCTATGATATTTAGTATCTTTGAATGTCACAAGTCCTCCGGGCCATTCACAAATATGTAATCCTTCAAAGTTCCCAGCACTTCTTGGAACATTCAGCCATTGACTCCATTATATCCCAATTAAACACTTCCATAGAATGACGACAACAAACAACAGGTCCGATATCCTAGAGACTTGAAAAAACAATCCATCTTATCATATTCATTACTATCTACTGGATATCATACTTGGAAATCTCAATCAGATAAAAGCTGGAGGATTCGGATGTAAGTGGATAACTTGGAAAACCAAGGCCGGCGTGGTAGCAGCTGGCCTTGGTGATTGACAACAATACATGTTCTAGGCAGTTGGGTGGATGGACCGAAACTAGATAGGATTCTTTTGATCCAGAGGGAAAGTTTATCCTCTAGGCTTCATACATGCTGCTGATTTAGGATATGTATGGCCTTCAGCGGTCAAGGAGTGGCTGAAAGATGCAGTCAGGTAGGTTCATCAGCAAGCCTCAATAGCCCGTCAACTCCCAACGCGAAAAGAAGAAGTAGGCGTAATTATTCGGTGGATTATCATACACAAAAGTAGTATCCTCCCCAGCAAGTAGCAACCAAGTAATCCGAGCAAATTCCTTCGCCTGATCCGCAAGCTCAGTCAAACCAAATGCCTTATAAACATTCCGAAGACTTAGCCAAGCCGATGTTGCTCCATCGTGAGGAGCACCCCACTTGCGCACGACTATCTTTGTGCTCGGGAATGGAGATATTCTAGCACCCTCGATGACGAAACCAACACTGGTGAAAGCAGCCAGGACATGCTGAATTATCTCATCCGTGTCTGCGTTCTTGGCGAACACTTCGACAAGTGACATGTGAAGGTCCCACATCTCAAATCTGGGGGCTTGAGAAGGTGCACTTCGGTATGTTTTGTCGAGTTGACGGACGATCTCCAGTTTTCTCCCGGTGCTTGTGCTCGGGGCGTTGAAGCCTTTGATAAGCTTCCGCCTCTGTATCTTGTCTGCCTGCGGGGTTCCTTGGTCATCCTCACACCTAGCACAATCACACTCAAACCCTCAGCCTCTAGAAAGCGTCTTATTCATAGGTCCTGGGTCATCTGAATTGATGTAACTGAATGTAAGCTCAGTATCAACTGGCATGTCTCGAGCGGCCCGAATGATCTGCATATCGCCTATGAAGGCCCTTTTGTAAGTTTCATCACAAGAGTGATTGATGTAAGATGCCAGTAATTATCCAGAGTCCCGAAGTATGAAGCTTCCCGGAATAGAGCTTTGGGTTCATGATTTCATGCTTTGAAGTCAAAGGGCAGCCAAAGGAATTTAGATGCACAATTTTTGTGATGAGGAATCTGCGAAATGTTAGGGATACGGAATTGAAACAAGCTATTGTGGAATACTTACGTATTAATAACCGGATATCCATCATTCGTAATCCTCGAAGCGCCCTTGTAATTGCCACGGTATAGATCTTCGTAAGTCAATTTCTGCGAAGGATTGAGGATCAACTTGGTTGAGATGTCACGAATGAGATCTGTGTCGGTGCCGACGCTCATTCGATTATCGAGTACATTTATGAGGTGAGATGTTCCGGACAGGTTCTTCGATTTGCTTTGGGCCATTTCGTCTTTACCGTGACGAGTTAATGTTATGTTTCACTACTTCTATTACTTTATTAGTAGTTGAATATAACTTTCCTTTTCCTCGTCCTAAGGTCGGTTAATAAGCTTAACGTGATTTATCACCGAGCGGCGCATATCACCAAGCGGCGCACTTTTCCTTAGCATAGGACTTCAAATGCTAATAAATCAATTATAATAAAGTAAATTAACTAAAACTACTTTGAATTTGTTAAAGTAATTACTTTTATAGTATTTGGATAAGTTTGTGCATTATGGCCAGTTTCTCCGCAGGCCCTACAATGTTTTATAGACGGCTAACCCTCCTTGCGACTACCCCCTACTACACGTATATTGCGTCGCACTTCCTCCTCTACTTCCTTGCGGGCTATTATATCCTGCGCATCTTCTACTGTAAGTGCGCCTCCTTGACGAATACGAGTCTTTTTCGCCCTACGGCGTTTGCTAAGTGCTTCGTTAGCTGCTCAAAAAACGCGCACTTCGGCAGACAGAAGGGTCATTTCATGCGCCATTCGCTCTGTACCTTTTGCTAAAGCTTTAACTGTCTCGAAAAGAGGGGTTGGCGAGCTCCCTTAGTGACAGGCAATCCGGTTTCGAACAAGAGCTGTTTGTGAAAGAGCTTCAGTAGGGTTTAAAGGAGTCTGGGAGACCCAAGGGTCGACATCGGTAGGAGGGGTCCGCGGGGGAGTTGGAGTCCGTAACTTCACATCAAGCTTTGAAAGTACTACTTGCGGGTCGAAAGGCACAAGGCCAGCTCCACGGAACCCAGCCTGACAGTTCTGAGTTGTCATTAACTCCTTATATGCTACCGTAAAGGCCAAGAAGAACTCAACCTTTGTGATATGGTTGATATGAGCCTTGATAAAAGTCTCGATTTGCCGGCTATACGCCCGCTTCAAGACACTGCAATACCCGACGTCAAGAGGCTGAGTGAGATGGGAAGAGTGAGGAGGTAATCCGAGAGTTATAATGTTGTGTGCCTTGCAGTACTCTTGAAATTCAGCCGATTCGTAACTCTCATGCCCATCAAGAACTAGCATTTAGTAGGGACCCTTTGCTTAAGTAGTAGTATGCTTATCGAAGTGTTTTATCCAGTCTAGACCTGTCTCATTGTTTGTCTATCCATTCTTTGTCGGCTTAATAACCTAGTCGCATGGGAGGCTGCCTTCCGTATACCAGTTCGCGAGGTGATTCTTCCCTTGGACAACTAGAAACGGGGGCACATTATAGCCTTCGTTATTAATATAGATAATCGCTATAGCTTATTCCCAATTCCCTGGCTAAACTACCTTGCCTCTGCCACGTCGATCTGCCCAAGTGACGACCATTGCAGCGCAGATAACACCCATCATAAAGCCTGTCTCGTTAAAGTTGTAGAAGTCAAAGTCCGTAATCCCGTATTTCGCCCTCATATTCTCAACCAGCCGAAACCACGCGCTTAGCGCATCAGGATCTTCGCACAAGGCCCTTTAAAAGTCATAAACACGAGTAAAACGCGTCTTTAAGTCTAGTTGGCGTTGTACAAATCGATGCGCCCAAAGCTTGCCAACGCGTCCTCCCCCCCTTAATTCTAGGATATAATTCGCCATATCTTCTACACCAGCAAGCCGAGGTGCAAATCCTCTTAAATCTAAATCAAGTATATATCAAATAATCACTTGCTCTTCTAATTCAAAGAGTTTATGACAATTAGGCCGTATTTCGCTACGAGAGATTCGACCGGCTATTCTCTTGCGAAGTGTTGTTTCGAACACTTTATAAATCTTTGCTGCAGACCGATAGCTAAGTTTTTTAAATGTTCGAATAGCCTCAATGGCTAAAATGATTCGAGCTTCAATTGTATGAATTTCCATTTGTGGTTATTAAGCTATCGCGTCATGAAGGTATGAGGTAGGATGCCAAGGAAAAGTGCGCCGCTCGGTGATATGCGCCGCTCGGTGATAAATCACGTTACTGCTTTTATTTAAGCGCTACTCATTATCGGCTTATTTTCTCTTTATTTAACTCACTTAAATAACATAAGTAACTTAAGCAGTTTTTAAGTAGTTTTTTTTAGCAATTGTCGGTGCAGTACCGGTAAGAAAGCACCAAACGTTCGTCAATATATTGAATACCTAAGTGCAGTGAGACAGTCAGTCAAAGTATGGTATGGTTCTAAATTCTGGCTCTTCTAAGAATTGCTGGAGGTGGTCTATATATACATGTATACCCCTCCGAAGGGGGTCCGAGATAGGTTTGTACCGCCTCAGGTCTACTTCCGAAGAACCTCGGCACAAGCAGTTCCTTGCGTACCAACATCTTTAGATATGTGATGTCTTTAGATTTAATTGATCTGATCTTTTCTATACCTAGGAAAACCCGCGGTGGCTCGCTACATGTTACCCTCTTATTGTGTGAATTTGAGGTTCCTCCCACCACAGTATACTTTTCTTATTATTTTAACCCTTGCTTTATTATTATATATTATAGATTAATTAAATCGTATAAGTATACCTCTTTTATATCTTATGAACTAAATCTACTTTAAATTAAGTTCTAATATTAAAAGCTAAATGAACTAATAAACTCTTTAGCTTTAAAGAATATATAAAAGAGTTTGCAAAATCCAATGTCTTATTTTGTTTATGATTTAAGTACAGGATTCCGTGATTAAAAGGCTAAACAAGATAAATTAATTTTTATTAAAAGAGCTCATATCGCTATTTAGCATAAGACAGTAACAGTTCGACTTGTGCAATTCGATTTGTGCAGCTCGATAAAAGCATAAGAAATCGAGCGAGAACAGTCACTTCTTACTTAAGATAGCCCACGTATACTGGCCTTATTCTCACCTAATAAGACGCGTTATTATTCAGTAAGATGTGCATTAGAGAAGGCGGTGTGATGAGGCTTCAATTAATATTCCCCCACATCCGCGATAAGTGTAAATTATGAATCTGATTTGCCCTAGCTAGCAACCGTGCCACTCGAAGCCAGAAGAGACTTCAAAAGGCGCTTCGGCGCACATAGTCTGTGCATCTCTGCCGATCTTGACGTGCCATTTTCCGGGCTCGGCTTGCCACGAAGACGTCAGTTCGTCCCAGTGGGAGATAGCAACTATTCAATCGGTCAGCACAAAAAGAGGTCATCGTTAGTTCAGGTCTTACATCTATCCATCTCAACATTCACCGTCTCAGAATCGCCAGGTGAAAGCACACCAGTTTTTGTGAAGGCTTGTAGAGTGACTTCGGGATGTGTGAGGGAGTTCGATGTCGGAGGTGGTGGGTTGGTGTAGAAGTGCACGGAATGTGCACCGGGTACAATGCCCGTATTGGTCACGGTGGCAGAAACATAAATGCACCAGGAGTCTGCAGAAGGCGACGTGGATGGCGAAATTGTGAGATTGGAATATTCAAAGGTAGTATAGGATAAGCCGTGGCCAAAGGGGTACATAGGCTCGATGCCACGAGCGTTGAAGTGACGATAGCCGACCCAGATGCCCTCCTCGTAGTAGGTTTTTGTTCTGGCCGACTTGAAGTTGAGGTTTGCGGCGATATCCAGCTCGCGCTTGGGCAAGGTGATGGGCAAGCGACCTGAAGGGTTGACCTTTCCGTAGACAACATCCGCAATGGAATTTCCAGCCTCATTTCCGCCATACCATGGCCACACAACTGAGTCGACGTGTTCCAACCAAGGCATGGATACAGCAGAGCCAGTCTGCAAGACCACGACAGTTTTGGTATTTATTGCTTCGGTCGCGACGCGACGAACGAGATCATTCAAACGGAGAGGAAGAGACAAATCTGGTCGGTCATAACTCTCAGACTCCCAATCGTGGTCCAAACCAACCACCAACACGGCGACATCTGAAGATTTAGCAAGCTCAACAGCATCATTAATGGTCTGGTCTTCGCTTGTAGCGCGGAAGGAGCCAAGCTTCATACCAATGAGCTGCAGTGGCTGACTATCCTGCCCTGGTGCAAGCAGCGGTTTTCTGGAGTCGTGTAAGAGGCAAAATTTGTATACCTGAGCTCAGGAGTCAGCAATAATGAATGGCTAGGTTTGATCAATTATCTACTGACCGTGCCTTTCGTCACCGGGATCGTGATGATAGTACCATTGCCTCCATTTCCGAAAAAAGAAGAAGTTCGCTTCTGCTCCTTGGACAAATCGGCCACCAGCTTGTCATCGAGATATACCCAAGCTTGGCCAGTGACGCTAACTTCTAACTGCCAATTACCGGCGATCGGTGCTGTGAACAAAGCTCGGATTTCGGTGAAGTAGTCATCACCGAGATCCGGATGCTTGAAGTCGGCAAGCATTATGTCTGAGTTATTCCAAACCAGAGAAACGGCTGGCTGGCTGGCCTGCTTGCCATCGATGATAGCGTAGTGAAGCATATCGAAGCCTGGTGTGGTACCATCCATGCTGGTGAACTCTTCACCAAAGGCAGGTAAAAACTTGGAGCCCTTGCAACCAAGGGCATACGACAGTTCAATGTCTTCGGGTTTATTGTCAACCAACCCCTGCCATGGTGTAACGCACCAAGATGGTCGAAGTCTCGCACTTCCGCCGCCAGTGATAACTCTGTTCTTCGCATTTGGGCCAATGATCGCTACTTTGCCGCGCCGGACGGGGAGCACTGCCGCGTTATTCTTCAGCAGTACTATTCCCTCATTCCCAATTCGTCGTACCAGAGCCGCATCCGTCTCCTGATCCTCCTTACGCGTCCTTTCGATCGAGTCGTCTTGACAGTAAACAATATCCTGGTTTAGGGCGGCGACTTTCTGCACCCATTTTAATAATGTGATCACTCGTTCATCGATGGTCGAGGGTAAGATCTTGTGGGCCTTGATCGACTGTCGCACCAATGGCAACTGGCGCCATTGAGGCCTTCCTGGCATCTCCAAATCGAGTCCTGCGTTGATCGCCTCGGCAACAGAATAAGTGCCCATCCAATCGGAGATGACGAGTCCCTCGAAATTCCATTCAGTTCGGAGGAGATCTTTAATCAGCCAATTATTCTCTGAGCAATGAGTGCCGTTAAGCTTATTGTAAGAAGTCATGTATGACCATGGGCTGGCACGAGCTTGCGCGATGTGAAATGGTCGAAGATAAATCTCCCGAAGTGCTCTGGCCCCAATGATCGAGTCTTGACCCATTCGCTCATGCTCCTGATCATTGGCGATGAAGTGCTTGATCGCTGCACTGATGCCTTCGTCTTGCAGGGCCTTGATGTACTTGGCAGCAACGATACCGCTGAGGGTAGGGTCTTCACTAAACGACTCAAAAGCTCTTCCTCCAAGAGGACTCCGGCAGATGTTGACAGTCGGCGCTAAGAGGCAGACCGCGTTTCGTGCTTTGGTTTCGGCGGCGAGTAAGCGAGCTGCTTCACCAGGAAGAGTGGGAGAGAAGGTAGCGGCCAAGGCAGTAGCATTGGGAAGAACAACGGCGGGTGCTAAGAGAAGAGCGACATCAGCCTTGTCCACGACATTTGGAATGAAACTTTCAGCATGAATCCACTTACTCATATCAAAAAAAGACTGCCCCCGTGCCCCGTTCGGTCCATCTGTAACCTTGATGCTTTGAACAGAGAATGTCAGTCACACTGCTGGAGTTTTATTTCGTGAAAGAAGTCTTACGAGGGGATGTTGAGTCTAGGCAAGGCCACAGTCCTGAAATGTTTGTTAGCAGCAGATCATGGTGAGAGCATAGGAAGACCGTGATGGGGCATATTCTCACTTACCTCCACCAATCCTCGCCTCCAAGGAGAGATACCTTTTCCGATAGGGACATACGGCCGACAAGATCCTCAATGGAAGCGGTCAAGAACGACCTATCAATTCCCTTGTTCGCCATTATGGTCTGTTATCTGCAGTGTGGTGAGATTAGCATTTGATTCTGTCACGGGAGGTATGGATGGGGGAATGGTGCCACGATAAACGTTGTCATTGTGCCTTACCTAACTGGGTTGACTTGATAATATGCACAAAACCACCAGATAAAGCTGAAAAATCCAGGTGTCTGGGGAGGTGGGACAAAGCAGAGCCAGCAAGAGCCGTTCTAGAAGCTAGGTGTAATTCCGTGATGGCGTTGAGTGAATCGAAATCCGCGATTCCGAATATTTGTAATATCTATACAGATATCTAGACTTATATGCCATGACCCCCCGCAGATTTAGGCAATGCGGGGAAAGCTCCCTCCACCACCGGAGCGTTTCCCCGAAGCAATCCATCAAGGGTGTCGCATGTCATGTGACGCACGTGATGTCAACTATACTGGGCGCACCCCGTTAAGCGACCTGCCCCTATTGTTGTGGTCTCTTTCGGATGCTCCCCGAGAACTCGCTCCCCGAGCCGGACATCATCCCCCATATCTCCCTCAGCTCAGTTGGGATAAACATGCTTGTGTGACGGTTTAACTTCTGCCCCAAACCCCAAAC
>JAFJYG010001191.1:0-12831 GCA_017366145.1 Cadophora sp. M221
CCCCCCCCTCGCCAACTCCATTTTCCCTGGACGATGATTTTGAGGACGAAATTTCGAGACTAGATTTTCATCGACGGGTGAATACATTGTGGGTATCGAGAATGGAAATTTTCTTGAATACCTATATGGTATCGGATCCAGATATCAGTTGGTGGTGTTGTCAAGATGGCTTCTCCGATTTAACCGACTTGGAAGCCAGGATTCTTCACGTCGGTCAATCATTATTCAAGTGAATAGACATGTTTCTGTTTACAATAGGTAAATAGGGAGTGAGATTCTCTTACATAAGGATGGGATATGGAAAGCAAGTGGAAGCTTGGCAGAATAAACTGCCACTTGATGAAATGGATCAGATTGAGCGTCCTGCAAAATTTGCACGGATCAACCTTGAGAATACGTGTCTGATGAAGACACCTGATGCTTTCCGACGCTGGGAAATAAACACCTTCCGCTGCTCTCCGGGACCGATCTTGATACGGTTGTGCTTCCCAGTGGTAGCTCTACGGTACTAATTACTGATTTGAGAAGCCCCCACCAGTCAGCAATTGACTGTTTTCGATTTGCTCAGGCTCCAATTTCACTCCTGCAGATTTCGATTTGAAAGCTCTCGCCAGACATAAAACCAATAGACCTCTTAAATACAAGGGTATACAATATCTTCATTATCCTACAAAACACACTATACAAGCTCTCCGTCTTCCATAGACTCACCACTATCGCTATCCTCACTACTACTCGAATCATCACTCGAAGTGTCATCTGAATCCCCCATCTCCGTATCTGTATCTCCTTTCGTCTTATCCCCAATGGCTTTTAAGAAATCCGCTTCCAGCATAAAACCATCTGGTAGACTCTCCGTAGTATCGGGCAAGACGTGGATGGTGGGAAATTCTAAAACATCTCGTTTCCGTAGCTGCTCCATGAGTGGTTTCGTTGGACACATCGGTGCGAGGACTTTTGGGAAAGAGGCGGGCGTGAGTGGTCGGTGGAGATAGAATTTATAATTCCGGACCTTGGGCGGTGGCATCGAAGGACGGTCTTCTCTTGAAACTTCTTCCAGAATAGAGTAAAAAGGAATCATATTCCACGTCCCAGTTTCGGGATCCTGTAGGAGAGGCACAGTTGTAAGATCAAAAGCCTCGATTTCAATCCTGGCTTTCTTCGCAAGCTGCTCCTTGTAATCGTCTGTTCGTCTCTTCTTCTCGACTCGTTTCTCTTCTCTCCGTTGCTCTTCAGTCAGGCCCAATTTCCGCTCTTCCTCACACATGGCGTCGTAGAAATCGCCTATCGGTTTATTTCCCAGCGCGCGGTATAACGATCTCCGATCCCCATCTCGAACCCATTCCACCTGCCAATGGATACTCCTCTGATTCCTGCTCCAACTCGTCGTATTCTCTTTATTCCTCCTCATCCCCTTCGGCGCCTTGATGACCCGCACATTCTCCCGGTTCAGCATCCGCTCTATACAGGCCTCTCCAGGCGGCTCTTTATTTTTCGTTCCCGTCCGCCGATTGAACGCCTCCACCGTCTCGCCTCTCCTCGCCCGTTCGAGCTCATCTTTACTGATCAGTTCGAGGTCTTCGATGAGCACTTTCTCGGTGCGTGAGATGTGAGTTTCGATCCCGTGAATGAAGTTGTAGTCGTGGTCTAGACCCCACGGCGTCGCGACTTCTGAGATGGGTAGGAAGACTGTTGGGTCGCGGATGCCGTTGCACATCGAGCGGACTTTATGTCGCTTGGAACACTCGAGGGAACAGGTTTGCATTGTACAGCGTGGACATGTATAGATAGGCGTTTCGATGTGGCATATTGTACAGAGAGAGGAAAGGTCGTCCATGGTGCGAGAGGGGCCTTTTTCGAGGTTGGGTATATTTTGTTGTACAGAGCGATTGTGGTGGTTGATCAAATTCAGTGCGTCAAGTCGCAATTCGTGCCAATAATACAAGTATCTAATACTGGGAATCGAAAAGCAATCAATGTTGTTGGGTGGTCTTCAGTTCACCTTCGATAGTTGGTTGATGAGGTTGGGCAAGTCAAATTTCGTCACAGCCTTGCTTTCCCGCTAAATTTTTACTTCCTCCACCGCCTCCAGCCTCGGGCCCGGATAGGATAGGTGCAGGTCCAGGTGGTGCAAGGATCACCGCTTGCAACCCTTGAAATTTCTCACTCTCCATTATCAAAATCTTCCTCGATGTTCCTGACTTGCAATGCCCACCTTAAGAATCTTCACCACCAATGGCGTGGATTTTACTCTGGATAAAAAGACGTACAGCTCACCTCATTTCATTAGCATGATCGATCAATCAATCGCAGTGCAAGGTTTGCCCAAAGACATGCATTCACTCAACAAACACTCACTCCAGTCTCCACGGACCACGCCTCCCAGCTGTCAGTCAGTCACACCGCCTCTTATCGAACCGGTAAGGTAGAATGTAGGTTACAGCACCAATTTTTTCCTTGTGCTATATATTGCTCTCTGCTTCCTCACTCTTCATCTCCTGCTACTTTCCTTCCTTCCTGCAATTGAGTACCTGGGTTCGCTGTACTGCAAGAAGTCTCTCCTGGTGCCTGGTCCTTTTGCTTGGGTTCTGGTTCCTGTTCCCTACTGGCGTTTTAAGTCGTTTTGCCTTGCCTTGCCTTACCTTCCTTTCAAATCTCTCATCCTCTCTCGGTCCTCAAAAGTCCTTTTGCTCAGCTTGCGTGTGTGCGTCTATCCGTCCGTCGAAAGATCCTGCTCGGTCCTATTCGTCCTCATCCTCATCGTCATCTCGTCACCAGCGTCTCCTTCACTATTTCACCGCTCTCTCTCTCTCAGAAAACCTTCTCATCTCAGCCGTCTCGTCTCGTGTTACATACGGTACATACCGTACCATCTTTCGGTTAATATCAAGCAAGCAAGCACCGTCCTTCTCAACCTGCTCAGCCTTGCCAGAGAGGAGAGTAAAAACAGAAACTCCAAATGCCACCACCAGCCCCCGTCCCAGTCCTCTCTTTCGAACAAGACCAGCCCATCTCCAACATCTCAGTCGGCCTCGACGCCATCGTCCTTCATTCCTGGCGAGACAACTCCAACTTCGGCATGATGGACCCAGACTACCCATATTTCGGCATGGAGCTCCAAATCTGCTGCTGGAAGTCCGCCTCATCAAGCAACCACATTCTCGCGCGCTACACGGGCGGCAAGCTGAAGAAAGACGCCCTGTACCAGCTCACTGGCCGCTTCTTCGTCGACACGAGCAAGGAGGGCGGGAAGTCGTATCTCCACATCGACGAGGCAATCCGCTTCCAGGGCCCCGGCACCATTCGCAGCTTCAGGAAGCCGCAGTTCTTGCTTGTCGGTGAGGTCGCGCAGGTCCTTGATAGGGGATTAGTTATGAGGTGGATCACGAGGGATCCGTATCGAAGGGATATGGTGTATGAGCAGAGCGCGGTGGTGGGGTTGGAGAAGCAGTTGAGTGAGAAGGAGGCTTTGAGGTATGAGGGGGAGCTGTGCTGTGTTGAGGGGAGGATGGAAGGGTTGGATCATAATAGGGATGATTGGGTTTGTACTGGTGTTAAATTGTGCTAAGGTGTACGCACCCTAGGGAGGTTAGTCTACTATATTTTGTCTTTTTGGGGGGGAGGTGGAGGTGTTTTGGTAGTATGGCGAACAAAGATTGGGAAATTTTATGCAAGAGAACAAAAAAAGTTAGATGGGGCGATGTCTGGAGAACTCGCATGGAGTTTTTGTTTTTTTTGGGGTTGGGAGGTTTGGGGGAGTTCAGTTGATGGATTATTCAACTTAGATTGATTGGGATCACCACTCTCAGAATATGGAGGCATACTCCTGATTTTGACGCTTTATAGACTATCTATATATCTCTCTCTCTTACCCACTGTTGACTTGGTCCCATGTGAAGTGCAAGCATGATAGTGGATCGTGGACTTCTGAACTGGGGCACGGTTCCACGAGCTAGACTTCCCTATCGATCTTCATTCTCGATGTTAGCACCCTTCCATTGATTTTCAATGCCATTGCCATTTTATCTCTAGGTAGAAAATGCCCGCAGGAGACGAGTTTCATGGGGACTTCGCCAGGACATCGTTACACTGCTTCGAGTCCTAGCTCCATGAAATGTCTCTCAACTCTCGAGAACTGAACCGGAAGAAAGAGAAAAAAACCGGAAGGGAAAGAAAGTGGCAAGTTGGCAACCAAGTAAAATGAATTTTCAGTACAGTGAAAGACTTCCAACCGCGCTATAATTAAATTGGGGGGTTTTTTTTTTAAGAACGATTCCGGTATTGATGTCGATAGATATCATTATGTGCAGGCTTATTTCAGTTTTCTATTCTAGTCTTTTCACTTTTATTGTCTTGCTCAGGAATAAAACATTCAAATAATGTTTGATACCAGACCACTTTTCTCGAAATCCTGAAGCCAGGGGAAATGGAAGCCTGGAATTGGTTTTTTCTTCTCATTTTTTTTTGCTTCTTTTCTTCTGTCTGAAAAGGCGTGAGAGTTAAATCCGGATAAATACCTAGGTAAATATTCCTCGATAAACAACATGTGGAGGGGGGATTATTAAGTGGGAAAGAAGTACTAGCTGGCAATCGCTCTCGATCGATCAATCAATCACTTAATCATTCATTCAACAAAACCCATCACCTGGAACATTCCTCGGATCACCACTTACTATCCAAGGAAAGTCCAACAGTGTGTCTCTTTTCTACCTAACAAAAAAAGCTTTACATAGGTATCGAACCGCAAACTACACCTCATCTCAAACTGTCTCTCACGTGGGGAAAAATTTTCCCATGTGCAAAAATAATCGACTAGGTATAGCAGGTTTTTTCATGTTCATCCCATGTCTACCTAGGTACGGAGTTATTCTCTTAGTAAGTACTGTGCAGTACTATGTATGTACTAGTCCAATCGTTCGTCCGAGGTAAGGAAAGGTAAGGAAGGAAGGAAGGAAGGAGTCTTAAGTTCTTAACTACCTAGGTACTGTACGGAGTAATATGCAGCCCTAGACAAGTCCACGGGGTTTAGTAGAGGTTTGGTTTGGTGATGAATGGAGGAGGCGACGGACGCTAGGTACGCTTGGAGGAAGGGCTGCATGCTCAGCTAGCTGGGAGCGATGGTTTAATCTCCTATTTCCCTAGCTGATCTTTTTTTTATTTTGATTTAGTTAAGGTTGAGACGAGGGAGGGATAGATAGATCCTGAAGATCATGGTACCGTCAATTTGGTGTGAGAAGGCGAAGGTTTCAGCGCGGAGCCTGGAATGTAATTGCGGCTCTGGGGCTGAAATGAAGCCGGACAATGTTCTTGTACGGTGCGGTACGGCACGGTACTGTGTTCTATTTCCAAACGGTCGGAGTTTAGTCGGTAGACTGGGGGGTTTGGGTTTGTTAATGGCTTGTTCCTGTTCTTGTTTTAACCCCTGGAATTTCATGTGTGATGTGATGAGATTTGAAAAAATGTGAAATGTGAGGGGGATGGGATGGATGCTACTCTGCGGAGGTAAGAGGCTCGGATGGGGTTTAGCTTCAGGGCCAGGCACGCAGAAGCAAACGCAACCTCAACTTGAATGGAGCGGAGCAGAGCCGAGGCGGATGTTTCGTTTTAGCGTCGTTGTATTTGCATTTGGGTGAGTGAGTGCTGCATCGCTTGGAGCTGGAGGCTTGGCTCGGCTTGCTTATCTCGAGCTTAGGAAATGTGATTGATGGTAAGAAAATGCGACGAAGAGAAATCAATCGGATTGATCATCGTCATCATTGTCTCGATTGTTGTTCGAAGCCGAGCAAGTGCCTTACTTGTGATAGATCAATTCGATCGGATGTATGCAGTAGTAAGTGTTTATGCTTTTATAATCCCCTCACTTCGAGGCTTGCTTCCTTCCTTCCTTCTTGCATGGCCCTCTTATGCCGGGATGTATTAATTTGAAGAAGGGAGATCTCATGGCGGTGGTGGGAAGTTATCTCCCTCTGGCTGCTCTGGGCCGACAGACCCTGAGGATTCGGGGAGTAGGAGCCGAAGTGAGGTTCTCGTTTCCAGAGGCCGGTTACCTCTTTGTGCTTCACCCCTTAAATCAGCCGCGTTGTGTTAATTTGATATCCCGACGGACAGTGATAGGGAGGGGAGGTATGCAAGCAGCTCCTTTTCTTATCACATCGACCCCGCTCTAAGACCGTTAGAGCACGAGGAAGAGGCAAAAGAAAGTCCTGGAGTGAGAATAGCACGCCACCGTTGGTGGAAGGATGGAAGTTCAGCCCTTTTGCGAAGTCAGCCCTTTGATTGTGGAGAAGCTGTACCGGATGTGCAAAAAGTAGAGCAAACAAACCAAGATAGCTCTTGGTCAGCGGGTTTCCTCTGTTATCGGGATTTTCATTGCATCGCAGGAGGAGTCGACGGATGCACCAGCTGGCTGCTGCTGCTGATGCTGCAGTGCGGGAAATAAAAGAATGGAGTCGTTGACCAACCCACCGAACCGACGGCCATCGACGGGGTTTCACATTGTTCTGTGGTCGAAGTTGGGCTTTGATCGCGGATGGCCATTGGTCAATTGGGATTCAGGGGCTGTTTATGGATAAGCGTTGGGTGCGGGCTCTGCTGAGAACTTGAATCGCTTCTGGCCGAAGATCCTTCCCCTGCAGTTAGTGCTGGTCCCCCCTGTTGTGCCTGCCAGAGGAAAGGTCCGTTCACTCGCACCAACTCTCAGGTTGCAGCGGGTCTCGAGCTCCCTCCTCTCCGCCAGCAAATGGAAGCCCGGCTGCATTGGCAAATCTGCCCTCGGATAGCACACACGGAGAAGTGATTGGGCGAGGGAGCCGTTGACTGTTGGTGCCGAAGGGGTCCAAGTGGAGGAGAGGGAGGAGAGGAGAGGAGGAAACGATGGAAGACATGACAGTGGGATGTTGGGCACTGCAATGCACTGAATCGTGGGCAGTCCAGTTCAGCCAGCTTACTTAAACTTACAAGGAGAGAAACACGGCAGTACCGTAGTAAGGAGTAGTAAAGGAGTGAGGATGGATGCCCAGAACCACTGGATCAGACGGTGTCGAAAGTTAGAAACCAAGATCTGTTTGCCGTACCGTAAGGGGAGCAGCCGTCAACGATCTGGGCGAGGTGATTGGTGCTGAGCTGAGCTGAGCAAGACGGATTGGATTGCACTGGCGAGACTGGATTGCAACTTGCAGGAGGAGAAATATCGGACGCTATCAATTGAACACCATCCCATATCCAGTCTAGTCCTCCCAGGAACTGCACAATGTGGACCTCAATCCAATCTCCTGAACAGGGGAAGCTTGAGCCCCGGCAGCAGGAGTGGAGTCCCTCCCAGGTTTAAGTGGAGGGCGATGGTCCAGAAGGGGACTCTCCCCGGTCTGGGATTGGATTACATTGACAAGGGCGCAGACATGGGGTGGGCATGGCATGGGCCAGAAAACATGGGCTTGAGATGGATGGGCTTGGGCACCACTGCACTGCACTCGGCAGACACGCCGTTTCGATTCTCTCTCTCTGTTCTGCTCTGCTCTGCTCTGTCTGTCTGTCTGTCTGTCTGACTGTCCGATCTCCTCACTCCCCTTCGCTCCTTCCCTTCCTTTCCATCTCTCTCTCTCCTCCTCTTCCTCTCCTGCATTGCATTTGCTCTGCATCCGTCGACCGACCAGCTGCATCATCCTGCACGCATTGCAGACGCAGCCTCAAGCACAAGTTGATATCCGGCTTCAACTCTGTTGCGTGAGCTATCTTCGTCTTCCTTCCCCAGCACCTTCCTCGTCCCCCTTTGCAGCTTGCTTGCAGTTGGACAAGCAGCGACAGTTCTAGTCCAATAACTTCGAAGTCAAAGCACCTCGCCCAACGTTCCTTACACTTCGACAACTTACACTCCTTTCAGCACTCTTAAGCCGCTATCGACCAGTCGATTCTCCTACGCTCGACCTCTAGATCAGGCATATTTCGAAACATTATATCTAAGGGGCTTCTTTCCAGAGCGCCATAGACACCAAACTTCGAACAGGCGCCCTAGACCGCTGCCATGGGACCATCACTTAATAACCACTCTTCTTTCGTCCGTCCAAGGACCGGAGACCGCGAAGGTCGTCCAGGAACTCGCGACCAAACTGACCAGAACTTGATCATCCCAAGCAGAACCTCTTCTCTGCATTCCCGGATCACCCAGCCAATTCCTTCTACTCTCAATGTCAAGCCTCAACAGAGAACTCCCAAGACCCTCACCCATGCGTACATGGTGTGTGGTGTCGGGCGAGAGCCATCCCAATGGGTCAAGGCACCTGCTCCAGCACAAGGAAAGATTGGACATATGAAGGGAGCAGTTGGTCAATTCTGGTTGCCCGAGATTCTCGGTAGCAGCCCCAGACTGGAGCAGGATAATGAAATCGCTAGAGCTCTCCATGCTGCTATGAGGGTAAGAGACAGAATTCCCCAGTAATATTTCCCAATATTGACAAATTCGCAGGCTTGTTTCCCCCATGATGTAGAGATCTGCACTGGGCGCAGTCAACCGCACTGTGTGCACCATTCTTTCGTGCTTCAACAGGATTCTTCTCATACGCTTTACGGTATCGCTCTTCGCGTCTGGTCGAGAGCAGATGAGAAGCGGGCCGAGACCATTCGAGACCTCCGAAGGAGAACCGAATCAGACTTCTACGACTCTCCAGATGAGACTTACTGGATCCCGTACTGCCTGTCATTCTTGTCCCGATACCCATTGTACAACCTGTTGGGCGACTACCTTCGAGGCATGTGGATCCACTGGAACAAGGCTACTAACCTTTTCCATGCCGAGGAAGTTTCTCGCATTTTGAGTTTCCCAGCACCAAGACTAAATGATCTTGTTCGGATTGACATGAAAGATTACGCACTCTGCTACCAATTCCCTTCTTCGCCAACCGGTTTCCAGAACTTCGCCATGTGGCCATTGTTTTCTTGCTTGTCAATTCCCAACATTGTTGGTGTGATAGAGGCAGCTTTGTCACCAACTCGTCGCATTGTCTTTGTCAGTCACTACCCTGCCATGCTCACAGTGGCAGCTGAGACGATCCGATACTGTGTTCGTGTGTACGAGTGGAGTGGTCTGTATGTTCCAGTAGTACATGCGAGACATGCGAAGGAGTTGGTTCAGGAACCTGGTCCATACATTCTTGGTATTACGGCCGAGTGCAGGTCGCTTTTCACCGCGCCTACTGACGCTCTGGTCGTGGATCTGGATCGCAACTTCGTCTTGACCTCTAGCCCACCAACTGCTCTATCTGCTGGTCAACGCACCAAGATGGTCAACCGCATGACACAGGCTCTCAACGGAGATGTGACCCCCTCGGGAGTGCCACAGCACCTCCGATCAGCGTACGGTGGAGGCAAATTGGTTCCCGCTGGACAGATCATTGTGATGCGTGGGGAAGTCGAATCCATTCAGGACCCCGAGTGGTGGAACCAGGATTCAATCATGGCTGTAATGGATCATGTTTGCGAGAAAATGGTAAGTTTCGTCTGATCTCATATACTCCAGGGGATGTATAAGTCGCACATTTGCTGATCATCGTTTCACAACAGGGAAGAAACACCGGGATGAAAGCCGTATTTGGCGGGGCTGTCAAGAAGCCACTCATGACCAAGGTTTCGATGAGACATTTGAATGAGATTGTCCGTGAAAGGAACCAATACTCTCGAGATGCTCTTGAGGCTTGGCAAGATTTCATCAATCTCAAGGGTCGCATGGATACCGAACTCGGCAAGGTCACCAAGAGAAACAACTTCCTTGTCGAGGAGCTTGAGAGCTGGAAGCAACAGGTATGCTCCATTATTCGGAATCATCTTCAGATACTGACAATTCACAGTTCCTCAAATTCCAAGCTTTCGCTGAGCAGCTCACCAAAGAGACTCAAGATCTCAAGGTCAAGATTGAGAATCACAAGCGTGAGAACAGACGTCTCTCTGGTCTTATCGATCAACAGAAGGATGATGCAGCCCGCCTCACAGTTCGTCTTTCAGGTACCGAGAAGCAACGTGACGATGCTCTTGAAGCCCTGGTCCTTCAACAAGAGATTGCTGAAGAACTTGAACGTGAGCGGAAGCGCAACAAGAAGGAACTCGCTGCTCTTCAACACACCAATGTCACCATTCTCCGTCAACGTGACGAGGCTCAACGTGTCGTTCTACACTTGCGTGCCTTGATCAGTGGCCAAACTCATCATATGGAGCACATTGTCCGAACCCTCGGCAAGAGCCCCGAGTTGGTCGAGTACATTGAGCACGGTTACGAGGAGGAGGAGGGTGACCTTGAAGATATTGCCGAGGAGGGTAAGAACGATGAGAATGGCGAGCTCTCCCCTGGATTGGAATCCCGATCTTCATCCCGGGCCTACAGGAACAGCACCAATGGTGATGACATGACCCCAGAAATGGAGAAGCGTCTGAACAATGGTCTTCGTAACAGCAAGCGATACAGCCAGATGAGCATTGTTGATGTCGCCGATCGCCACTTGAAGGACAAGACCGATGCCATTGCCCACATCATCCGAAACATTAGCGAGCAATGTGCAGCCGCTGTTGAGGGTCTTCAACTCGCCCACGATGCCGAGGTCGAGGCCGAAGAATTGGCTTTGAAGGAGGCTCGTGGTCACCACCGCGCGAGCAACCTTTCAACCCTTAGCGCCAGTGATGACGGTCACTCGAACGGGGGATCCGAGAATGGAGATGACAGCCATCTCAACCCCAGTGGGCGTGCTTCAAGCATTCCCCCAACCCCGGATCTCATCCACAACAGATCTAGTACCTCTATGTCGATTGCGAGCGTCACAACCACCCCCGAACGCAGCAGTCAGCAATACAACGTCGGGACCGATATCCCGACGAAGATCGTCGAGGACAGTGACGAGGAATTGGAGGGACGAAGCGAGAACGAAGGGATGAGTGCCACCGAGCATGTTGGGAAACCAAACATGATGCGCAGACCTGCTGGGGCCAGATTGAGTGCTCTTGGTGGCCGTTAAAACTTCGGTGAATTTCTTGAAAATTGTCTTCTTTTTTAGCATCTGTAACTTTTTTGGGGCGGCGTTCATAACCGGAGGTTGTTTTTGTGTGTAATGCTTATACCGGCTTTGCTGTGCTATGCTGTCGCTGCTATTTTTATTTGTTGTACTTGAAGACATACCATACCTTCTTTGTGGTGGGGGAAAGGAAGATCAAAAGGGGAAACAATTAGTTGTACGAGAAAGGAGGAGATGTGGAAAAGAGGTTGGTTGTGTGCAGTGTTGTAGGGAAAGGGGAGCTTTTTTGTAGGGAGGGAACAGGAAAGTTTTGTTGTTTCTGTTTAATACCACTCGGCGTATATAGTATAGTATATTAAGATCCAAGATTAAGAGTTTATGAAAGATTCGTTTCGACTTCATCTGTCTGTCTTGTCTCCCTTGGTATTGACTTTGATTGGTGTTGGAAGGTGAATGGGAAGGAAGTTGGCATTCTCGGTACCGGAATAGATATCCGTCGTCGTCTTTGCGAGACTTCCCACAAATGACGAATTAGCGCCATGCATCTTTAACGTTATTGCTATTATACGAATTTACTTATTCTTGGATCACTTTTATCAAACCCAAAATTCCATCCCTCTATCCAATTCAATCCTCCCTTGACGCCCTTGACGCCCTACCAGCAAACAATGTCTCCATCTCCTTAATCTCCATTTGCGCTGTCCCGGAAGTCGTTTCTGGGGTAGACAGGAAGCCACAGAATAGGAGTTTCTGCTCCGGTCTTCGCCAGCCATGATGTTAAGTAGACCGGGCATGTAGACGTGCAACCAAAAAAAAATGAGGTTGGGGTTTTAAGTGGATAGATGGGAAGGGATTAGGAAGGATTAGATGAATGGAGACCGAAGGGGGGGATAGGGATTTTGTTGATTGTGAGGGTATTTGGGGGCGGTATTTGATGTAGATATTTACGTATTTATCCTCTTCTTGTGTGCGTTGATAACTCCTGGTTTTTGTCACTGCTAAGAGAGAGCTCGAGAGAACTTCGGGGATTACTGTACGTTCTGTCTATTACTTCCTGTAATTAGTCAAAAGATCAGAACCGTATGGATTTCCTGCGAGTTTAAAGTTACTATTTGGAGAATATGAGATATACATACTGAGGTGTCTTAGGTTATGGAATTTAAAATTGTATATCTCTGATTTGGCTTGGAGGGGAAATAGGGGATTGTTGAATCTTTCCTTCTTCACTTTCTTTAGTTTGGGGGTTGTGGGATCATTCTTCTACAAGAATTCATATTGGGTTTTGATAAACCTTGGATTTGTTTTAGTTGGATTTTGGTGATCCCTCCTAATCAAAAGTTGCTAACGAGAGACTTCTCATGTGTGGTATCGATGTCCACGCACCCATCTTTACCACTATTTTTCTGCCGCTCTCAATTCCTAAAAAGAAAAGGGGGCAAAGAAGGAGAAATCCCCATCAACCAAAGCACCACCTAAAAAGCAGCAGTCAACCCCCTCCTCCCCCTCCTCCCACTTCTACCCCTCAACTCCACCTCCCTGGCAAGAACCATCAACCTCCGACTCGGGTTCCCACACAGACCCTGCAGACACACACCCGGCAGCTCGTCAGAATCCTCGGCGCAGCATGTCTTGATGGCGCAGATGTTCCCCGAGCTGGAGGGGCCGGCGCTGCAGTCACTATCTGTGGAGCAGGGGGTTAGGGAGGCGCAGATGGCGTTGGTGCCGCAGAAGCCGGCGTTGGTGGGCTGGCTGCTGGGGGTCGTGAAGCAGAAGCATTGCGCGTTGGTACCGCTGAGGGAGGGGGGTTAATTTGGGTTTGGCTTTTGGGATGGTTTGGGGT
>JAFJYG010001192.1:0-12796 GCA_017366145.1 Cadophora sp. M221
AATTAAAGCGTTGTAGAGTTATTAAGTGTTGTTTACAGGTAGTGGTAAAATTGCGGGGTGACCGGAATGGGGGGGTGACCGGAATGGTGGGGTGGGGACTTAGCGTGTGAGTATGGCCACTCCAGCATTGCCCACATTCTAATCGAAAATTGAGCTTTAATCCATGAAAATGATGCACAGTGGGCTTGTGAAGAAACTTGCAAAGATAATACCGTCTTGGCTCTTCTTTTAGCAAACGGTGCAATTGCGACTTCCCTCGCACTTGAATCAGCTGCAGAAAATGGCTTCATGAATCGCTGCATTCTCCTGTTAGACCAGGGTGCTCTTGCCACCATTAGAGCTTTCCTATCAGCATTTAAGGAGCAAGGAAGGCAAAGTGCTATTGCAAATCTTCTCGAAGAACATAGTACGCCAGAAATACTTTCGGAAGCCGAAGTTCTTTGGTCGTCAGGGGCCTATTGTGCGGATGATTCGGTCTTGGAAAAGCTTCTAGCAAATGGAGCTGTAGCGACGTCAAGAGCACTTTATGTGGCTGTTAGCAAGAAGAGTACAACTCGATGCGTTCTATTGATAGATCACGGTGCTCTTGTCACCTCTGGAACTCTCCTGCATGCATGGCGATGGCGGGAGGAGACAGCGATCTTGCGAAACTTCTTGTCGAACACAGCAACTTGGAGTTACTTGCAGAAGCAGAGGGCTTTTACCAGAAGCGATATGGCGAATCTCCATTCTCTCCACGTTAAGACTACGAATCTTTGTAAGCATCCAGAAATACATCAGGTGAGTTTCAAGCTCCAAACCAAAACGACCAAACCAAAACGTGAAAAGTACTCAAAGAATCTAGAGATATTCCAGAGGAAGTTCTTTGAAATAATCTATTCAGAGACTAGTCGAGCATTATTTTGAAGCAGGCATCTCCGCAGGAGGACCTCGGTGTCGTTTCTGGGTCTAGGAAAAGACCTCGCGCAGCCTCCTTAGATACCCCAATCAATCGAGGGTAAAATATTAATAGCGAAGTCTTCAAAAAGTCTGCAGATGTTCGACTGGCTTTGGCTTGTCACAATTTCTACTTCCAGGTGACACATTCAAGGCCCAACATTTCGCCCTTCGCCACGAGATGAACGAGCTAGACTCTCCTTTAGGGACAGGTAGGACAACGTGACATACTTCATTCAATTATCACCAACTTAATCCATCTACCAGGCGCTATAGAATTCTCATTCCTTCCTAGCTTTGTGTAATTTCAAGTTCACTCCTATGTCATGTTAACATCTCGAGTGGCTCGCTTACCCCCCTTCACTATTCCTTTCTCTCGTTGCTTCCCTCTGAACCTCATCATACTTTTCTTCTTCCGACCTTCAATTTTCCAGTAAGAATTCCAGTTTCTATCCCAAATTTGCCCTTCTGTCCGAGCTCTTGACGGGCGGAGGAACAATTGCAAGCCTATCAATGCCGGACATCTGAGATGACAGCTGAGGAAACATGTCCCAACCCCCTCCCTCCGATGTCCGAGTAATATGTTGGGGCTTGCTCTCATTCAGTGTTCTGTTCCTTAAATTAAGGCAACATTTTTAATGATATTCATGTCTTTAACAGTCTGCACTGCAGAAAACCCAAGAATTCTACCCACACCCGCTCGCTAAACCACTTAATGCCCAGAACAAACTTGAATGCAATATCTAAAATTCTAGCTCCAGTGGAGTCTCTGATTTATCTTAGAAGACATGTCGACAGTTCAGGCTAAGTCCCCACCCCACCATTCCGGTCACCCCCCCATTCCGGTTACCCCGCAATTTTACTACTACCTGTAAACAACACTTAATAACTCTACAATGCTTTAATTTTTATGTAATCTTTTGTAGCATTAGAATTTTTTGTTGAATTTAAATTAATAGGTATAATTTCTTAATCTTTAGCTGTAATTTAAGCTTTTTAAATAGCTTGAATATTTGCAAACTTAGAATTTGAACTAGTTTAAACCTTTTGTTTTTTTCGTGGTTGTAGTTAATTTAATTTAGCCTTTAATTGTTGTATTCTCATCTTTGCTTGTCTTAATGTAAAGTCCTTTTAATTAAAAGCTTTAATTGCTTTATTGAAAAGTAGTTAACGTGTTGAGATGTTGTTATGCGATTTTTTGGTTAAAGTATTGAATTGTAATCTGAATTCTTTGCTAGCCTTTGGCGTAGACCACACAATTAATGATTTCTCCACCTTCCTAATAGTCTAAAGGTCCCCCAAAGCACTGATTTTCAGCTCCTGATTGCTATTCTCTAATAGTAATCGGCTCATTAGTGGTTTTGCTATACTTACTAGCCAAAAACTAGTAGCTCTTCAACCAGCTCTAATATTTATACCCGTTAAGCTCTTTTGCCGTGCCTTATAATAGCATATTAAGAAGTTACGCTTACCAATTGAAGTAGAATTAGTCATTAATACCAATAAATTAAGGTGTTTTTAGTAGAATGCCTTAAAAGAAGAAAAAATTAATAAATCCAAAGGTTATAAGACGTGTAATGTGTGTGTAAGTAAAAACAATAGAAATATATTGTATTCTAAGCACTTCCACATGAATTTCATAGTCTCATAACTTTCATGGCCGTTTAAAATAAGTAATCGTGGTTCTTAGTCACGTGGTTGCGTTTAAGGAATAAAGACCTTTTTAAGCCACTCTAATGCAGTAGTATTATTTGTTCATTTATTCTTTATCGCTGTAAATTACTAGTCCTTAAATAAGTTAATATTTACTAGGAACTATTATTGCTAAACCAATTTTCCCTTGTATATTACAAGTGAAGTAGTTTTGCGGCTAGTGGCAAAGATACATTTAATAAATAAGGTTTAATTTTAAGAACCAGGCTATTTTCGCTAAATAAAACGTTAATTTGCATAGCTAATAACTAAGCCATTAACTTCAAAGCCTTTTATGATTCTTGCTTTATTTATGTTTCATTGATTTTTAGGTAGAATTACCTAAATAACTAGGATTCGCAATTTGTGAAACCATAGCTTAATAACATTAGTAGTTGTATTATTAATACGTATAAAATTAATGGAATATTGCTTCTTGGTGCTAAGAATAGAATTTCGCTTGAAAAACCGCTGTACCCATCGCTTTTCGAGTGGTATTAAGTCCCCTTGAAGTACACAAAGTCGGTTCCCAAAAAGCCGTAGTTGCGCATAAGTAATGCTGAATCCTAATGTTTCTTAAGTCAAAATCCAATTTGTAAGACGCTTTTCTAACACCAAAGGTAGCCTTTTCAAGTAACTAGCAGCTTATTAATGAGTGTTTGTATTGCGAAATTGGTCTTAAAGAGTAAAGTATAATATACCCCACTCTTTTGCAGTATATCGTATAAACTTGCCATTTTCAACTGCATAAAGAGCCAAAACAACATCATCTTAAGTGTATTTTAGTATTATAATCGTCTCAATTGATATTCTAAAAATCAAGAAAATCAATAAGAGAATAAAATAATTATTAATTATTAAAGGTAGGTAAGTAAAAAAGCGGTGTGTTAAGCGAAGTGACCGGAATAGGGGGGTGACCGGAATGGTGGGGTGGGGACTTATGCAGAGATATCGGATTGGTAGCTAAATACGGAAGGTATCACTGTATTTGTCAGTAGTATGGAGATGGATTAGACGGGAAGTAACATAACGTTATCTCAACAGATAATCGCCAAATAGTGGTCGCTTAAAGTTCAAATTCCCTGCAAGGCTATCCACAATGAGGTGTATATTAAATGCCGATGCCAGCTCCTTCCTCAAGCAATCTGCCGAGCTAGCATACAGGTACGGAGATCTTTACAATTGCAACACCTAGGAGATGGATAGAGGTGTACCTCTTTATCTTAGTGAATACGGTGGTACGGTAGAAGAGGGCACGGCTGCCATGACGGTGTATTTCAACATTCTATGGTCAACACCTGAATTTGATTTCGAGGTGGGTATAAATCTCCGGTGCACGCGAGGATGCTAACCATTTCACTTGTAGCCGGTAAAAAGTACATGGCCGCCAGAAGATTGGGCATATCCACCGGTTCCTGGAAGTAACAACTGGGTTGGCTATCTCAAAACTCGCCCCAGCGGCGATGGCAGCCAGGCAAGAATGCCCCATCCAGAACATCCCGCGCTGAGCAATCAATGCCCTCAACCTGATCCCATCTCACCAGCCTCCGGACGATACGGAAATTGCCAACGGTAATTTTATGGTTCTGGGCAGAGCGCTCCGTACTTTCGGAGACCCCAACGTACTCGACGATTGGCAGTGGAAACTCACACCAGCAATTTTCATTGTCCAAGACAACCTAATAACAGGCACTTCAACATCCACAAAAACAATCCACCACAAAATCCACTGTCTCATCTCCAACAGCGACATGCGATCCCATTTCCACTCCAATAAGCCCGAAAGCCACATTTGCCTCCGGAAACACCTCATACAACCTCTTCCAGCAATCAGACTTCCTAGCCTACGACACAGACAACACGCAGCCTTCCATGATTTTCTCTCTAACCCCCGAAGGTACACTGAAAGCCAGTACCCCAGGCTCAGCAAACTGTTTCTTCGCATACGTCCACTCGAACGACAATAGTCTCGTCTACATGTTCCCCGCAGGTCGGACGACTGGCACGTGGGCTGCGTACTCCTACCTCAACTTTTCGACCGCCAACGGGGACTTAATTGCGGCGCCGCTACAAAACCAAGTATCTATGCTTGTGGCACAGCGAACAATCTCAGAGGTGGGCCAAGTGTCCCTGCTGGTTGTGAGGTGGTGAAGCTTCAAGTTGAGACTCTCCTAGTTCCATCTTGCACTACCAAACCCAGTGCCACATTTTCGACCACCCTAGAACAAATCACACTTGCTACTGTGGTAGCATCGCCTAAATCGACTTGACGGATGAGACCAGCGTCTGAAAAGGGGGCTAGGAAGATCGTTAGATACCCTGAAATCTCATAAGAGGAAGTCCGCGAGGACGATTATATTCAGCTGTACATATAATTTTAATGTATCTAACACACACTCATAGAAACTAAAAGATAGTGACAGCTGCTCGTGCGCTTGAATGTCACTGGTAAATATGCCCCTGTTTTCAAATGTTGACATTCGCTAAGCAAGTGACACTCGGACACTCATTTTGCACCCCCTGGAGCACTGCAAAGCGTTTAAAGAACTTTCTCCTTCATACCCTGGAGCCAACTTTTGAATAGCCCCTGATTTTTCTCCTGCTATTATTCGAGACTTCAGTTCCAACGTTCAATCCCTCATTAACGCTCCAAGGAGAGAAATAACATTAGCAAAGTCTTCACTTCATCCCACCCCATCACAACCACTAATATTCTTACTTTCTCTCTATTCACACAACTCACCACTCACTGCCAATAATTCGCTTCCAACTCTACCCGCTAGCTCAACCTCCACCTTAGAGACAATTTACAGTCTACCTAGTCTCAATCCCCTAGCTTTCACTTCTCGTGCAGAACACCACCTCAATTATATTTCTGACATTCATACATCTCTCCGCTAATCTACAACACACCTCCAACTCATAATCTAGCCACCTATCCATCGCAGACCCATCATACACAACGCCATCGCCAAAAATTACGCACTCAATATCATACATGGAACACCCTAGGACCGCCACCAACCAGCCTCCCAGAAAACCTCAAAGACAAGATCTCTTCTCGTCATGAACATGCTCCTCACCACCGTCATCGCCAGCCTTTCTCTTCTTACCAGCCATAGATATATCAGCCGCACTTTGACCACCAGCACGGCTTACAGCAACGCACTTCTGCCCACTAAGCGAACACCTATAAACAGTTCGCTTGACAAGTTCCGCAACGCTAACAATCTGTCTACTCTCCTTATCAAGTACCATCCTAAGATCACCCTCTCTCTACATCATATGTCAGCTTGGATGTCGTCAGGGAGTAGTGATTTTGCGTGACTGACCTTGGCGGTTTCTTCCATCATGAGACGGTCGATGTCAGAAGTGCGAAAAGCGATCTTATACCTCTGCCATTGTTCCTCAGAATCCTCAAATGAAGATAGGTCGGTGACAGGTTGGAATAAAATCTTAGAATTAGACAGAGTGATTGTCTCGGATTTTGGCTTTGAAGCGACAGGCACCGAAGCAGCGGCTTGGGAATTGGCGGCAATTGGTGTAATTTTAGTCAACTGGCCTTTCTCCTTTGTGACAGAATCATCTCTTGCCGGCGGTGTTGGCTTGTCCGTAACAGCGGCTTGCACATAAGTTGCCAGTCGGCTGAAAGCATCTGCAGCGTTTTCAGGAGGGGTGGGAACAGGCTGGGTTTGCATGGCAGCAAATGGGGTGCGAATTGCATTCCACTGCAGGAAAGATTTGTTAGCATTCGCCATTTTATGCACAAAGGAGAGTATCCAGGAGAGTTCAATGCCATTTGGGACATTTTTCTAGGCGAAAATTGAGCTAAGGATGTCTACTTACGTGGACAGATGGTTTGGCCATGCCAAAAGAAATGACTCTCGTAACCCAGCCGGTGAGAAACATATGGCCACGATTAAAAGAGCTAACGTCACCCGGGATTTGTGGCTCAGTCCCTAGTTGGCGGTGAAGTTAGTGATTGCTACATCAAGGACGTATTGAAGAAGATGAAGAAATATCCACAATATCTGATGACACCCAGGAATGAAAATGCAGCCTTCCCCGACACCTACACAAGAATAAGTCCCCTGTTGAGGTCGCATAATAATGGATGTGACACTTTAGCTCTGCACCAATGGCGGAAATTGCTTGATTCCTATCCGAGGCGAAACAATTGAACAGTTCGCCTACGAAGGTCTTGTTGTATACAACAGGGACTGTGTTTAGCATAACTACTGTGCCCTTTCCCAAGAAAGGATCTCGGGCCCACATTTGCGCCAATTGACTTATTAGGTGAAGTGGAGGAGAACTTTGCGGATGGGAATCTAACTCCTCCACTGGATTCGAAGCAGAGCGAGTTGGCGGGCCTGGAGGAGGTGTTCTCAATGATCGTCTTGATATTGGTACAGCAGGTAGATGCAGAGCGGTGGGTTGAGCTTCCCCAGCTAGTCTCAATGTTGGGAGAACTGGACAAAACTGTACTGGTGCTGTATTCGGTTCGATCGATTGTGTCGGGATAACTCTGGCCCTTTGTGGAGGGATAGTGGCATTGAGGTCGTCTCTAGCTTGTGGTTTTGCGATAGGAGGACCTGTAGTCTTGATTGCAAAAGAATTTGCTGGAGCGGCAATCACAGGTGAAGTATTTCTGACCTGCTGAGCTGGGTGAAGTTTACTATTTGCAAACTGCGTCTTCAAGACATTATTCATGTTATTGCTCGTCAGCGGTGCGATGTTGGGTAGCATTAAACATGCCGCACAATTGGGGTTCAGCTTGCCTCGTGGCTGAGCAAAGGGGAATGCATCTCTCCTAACTGAGCCAGAGTTAGATCCGCTGCATCTGCAAATTCGGAGGATACAAAAACTTACAGAAATTTTGCCAAGTCAAGTTGTCGGCAAACCAACCTCGAATGTAGGCACAAGCTTCGCCTTTGTGTTCCAATCTCGAGTATGTTCGCATCTTTTGGAGGTACTGGAAGAAGTCTCTTCTCTTGTCTTGACTGATGGCTTTATCTTCCATGAGCCTTTCACTAACGGTAGCCGAATACACCCCCGGGGAACGCTTTGGCGGTGACGCCGATTCTGACTGCAGCGTAACCTGTGATTTGGGCGCTTCATATGTTCCCTTAGATGTGGTCTTTGGATCAAGTGAGTTGATCTGATCTGCTGGGGCCAACGACGGTTCAGTTCCTGGAAAAGGGCCAGTAACTATTCAATGTCAGCTCCAAAGTTACCGGAGGTGCCCAGGATGCATAGCAGATACCCCAGATCCCCGTACTCCAGGATAGCCACATCCACATTCAAAGTCACATAAAAGCACGGAACTCACAGAAACGGCCCCAAACAGAAGCCTCCACAAAAAAAATCTGCCAATCCCCTGCGCGATCCGCGAACTTCTTCTCCGCAACAGCAGCCTTCTCCTCAAAACAATCCGTAATCTTGTCCATCGGGACACCTGCCGTCGAAGCCTTTTGCTGGATAATTTCCCTCAGAGAACGGTATGGCTTGCTAGGGTCATTGGTTGTAGATGACAAAAAAGGGTCGGAGCCAGCGCGCTGCTCAACCTGGCCACTACTGCCATTAGGCAGGGTCTTCAAAGGTCCTCTTTCCTTCATGTCCCCCTCTTTCTTTACCAAAGCTGTACTCGACTTGCCAGATCCCGATACTGGCCGAGCAGGTAGTCTATTCTCCTTGAGAGGTTGTGGTCTGTACGAATCTGCTTCTGTAATTGGTCTGTATGAGTCTCTCTTGGGACTTGCCGGCTGGTATCGATCATGAACCCATTCTCGACGAGCGGCCTCTTCATAGCTAGATTGGGATTTGACGTGTAGAGCTTTAGGGAATGGTGAAGGAGGGCCGTCTGAATCTTGCTTAGCCATTGCTGGCTTGACCTTCAATTCCTCTTTCTTGACGGCCGGGACCTGGGCATTCGGGAACGGCTCTCCAGGAACTACCACCACACGTTAACTACCATCCAAAACCTTATAAATGCCCCCTAATCTCCCTCGCCAACTTCACTCCGACTCAATCCCACCCATTCTAAACTCTTAGAACCTACAGAAATGTCTCCAAACCATCCCCTCCGCCCGTCCCAACTTCCAATTCACCGATCTCCCACCATGCTCCGCAGCAACCAGCTCCAGCTTCCGCTCAAAGACTTTATTCAGCTCCTCAGTAGGAATACCGTGTTTCTGGGCTTTGGACATTATGGCTTGCTGTTGCGACTCGTAGGCTGTCATTGTGCCGTGCTTGCTTTCATATCCGTTTGTTAGCTGGGACGCCGGGGAGATAGGGAGGAAGAGGAGATGAACTTACGGTGTTTTAGATATCTAGGTGATTGTGTGTAGGCATAGACTGGTTGTACGAAGATCTCAACGGGAGAGTGAGTTGAGTTGAGGTCAAGAGAGGTCGAGGTTAGCGACGGCTCGTTTGGGAAGGAACGGGAGGGCAGCTGCAGGAACGACTTGACCCCGCCGAAAGTAAACAAGGACTGCATGTCCGACGAGGAAGCTGGAGGAAACCTACCAACCTAGATAGACATACATACTTAGGTACCTCAACAGATACGAACAACAGACAGCACGCCTTTTCTGACTTGAATTGGAAGTCACGAGTACATTTCAGGATGTTTACATTCTGTCAATTGCTATGCACCGGCCTTCAGTGCCGTTTCCTCGAGGTTGTTATCTCAATACCTACCCATCCACGGCATACCTGACATTCCCGAATCCTACGCAGACCCAGGGTAGACTCCATGAAAGATTGAGACACGGTCAATGATTCTTTGTTCCATCATTGCCGCCTCAAGCTCCTCATCTCAATCTCTTCCCCTCGACTCCAAAACTCATCAACCCTTAACAGCCCCGAGATAGACTCAATAACTTCTATTGCCGCTTCTCCTCCTCCTCCTCCTAACAGATCGCCACCCCTAAGATTTCTGCTAGCAGAGAACTCTCCGTAGACCATACGTAGGTTGTGCATGAGCAAAGCCATTCTTAGAAAAACGACAGCACAATCTCAAAGAAATTCTAGTTAAGGCAGGGCAGAGTATGGCGCTTGAAGATTAGACTTCTTTCGCTCCACCTGGGATACCTGCAACCTAGGCATGTGGTCCTGGAAGAGCCATAGATTTAGAGATAGATAAGGTATATAGGATGAATGTTCGAATTTTAATCACGCAGTCCGAGATGTCAAATGCAAGAGGAGAGCAAGCAAAGCTCCAAAGACGAAAGGTAAAAGCAGCACAAGAAAACCAAATACAAAACATCACAAATCAAATAACTCTCATCACCAGCACATAGATTTATTTTAAATATTTCAAATGAATTGACGAGAGGCTGACATGCATACCGTCGTAGCCGTAGATGCGAAAATCATCTCCATGAGTTCAAACTAACTCCATACTCCTCCTTCCCCACCCAGCCTATTTAGGCCCTGAACGCCATGGATCATGCTCAAACTCCATTCCCGTAGGAAGACCCATACGCCTTTGATCGTGCACCCGTAATCGTACGCCATTGAGGATATGCTACTACGCCTGGAATCCTCTGCCACGAGGGCAACATGTAGAAGTAGGTGCTAAACGGAACTTTCGTGACGCGCGCCGAAAGCATGGCTGTCAAGACCTGCAACTATTTCCTCCAGAAGCTATCTGCCGTAAAGGCGGGCGCTTTGCAATGTATGTCGTGAAAGATGTGAAAGAAACGAATATTTGTACAACAAAAACATGATCATATCCACACACACTCAGTCCTCCTCAGCCTCATCGTCCCAACTCTCCTTCTCCTTGCGGATCAGGTCGGCCATGTCTTCAGGCTTGAAGATCGAGCTATCAGGATCACCGCTGCGGCGAACTTGGTTGGCATCCTTGTCGAGAACACCACCGATAGTGTCGATCCACTTCTTTCGTCTCTCCATCAAGATCTTGGTGTTATCGCCGATACCTGGACGAGCCATGCCAGAGCTACCACCACCACCGACAAAATGACTTCCACCTCCAGCTCCGCCGGGTCTCTTGGCCTTCTTACTCTTGCCGAGGGTACGGGTGCGCTTGAGGTATGCGGTCTGAACTTGCCCATCAAGATCCTCGTTGATGGTGGTGAATTCTTGGTGTGCCATTCTCTCCTTGGCTAAGTCTGTAATGCGAGCCTTACGAGCACCATTCATGATGGAAACTTCCTTGAGTCGGCCTTGGAGGTAGCGAAGACGAGCAGCAATCTCATCATCGTAGTGTGCATCGTAGTCGGGCTCGGTATCGGGAGGAAGGAATCCAATGTGACGAAGCTCCTGCTTGATACGCTCATCAACTTGGGGGTGGTCGAGCTTGGGGTGAGTGGCTTTCTTCCAGGCTTCAGAGTTGGAATCGGCCATGAAGGTAGCGGGGGGAACGGATTGAGTATCGCTGGGAGGCTGGACTGCGTCGCCGAAGAGATCGTTGTTCAGGTCAGCGTTCATATCGACTTCGCTGTTGACACCGTTTGGCTTCTCCTCAGCAGGTGCTCGGTGCTCTGGTCTCATGGTTGCCAGGAGTCTGGAAAGGATTGGACCTGCAGAAATCTGATCGGTCTCACCAACGGCATCGTTCATGTTCTCGATATCTCCACGAGCTTGGTTGGCAGGAAACTTGTCACGAGCTTGTTGTGGAGAATCGACAGACAACGCGCCATCCTCTTCAGCCCAGACCTCGGTATAGTGCTTCTTTCCACGACGAGGGATAGTGAAGGGCCCAACGCGATCTCCTCTCTCGCGAAGGAATGCCAAATCTTCCTCAGTGTATGGACGGAAGTATGGATCAGCGTAGGTGGCGAAGGTATTGAACTGAACTTGGTTTGTAGGCTTTGCATTGCTGAAGTCCTTCTCGGGGGGTGTGGCTGGAATGTACTCCTCGAGGTCATGCTCAGGAAAGCTGGCGACAGAGTATATCTCCTTCATTTCGTCGACGGTCATTCCAGGCTTGACAGGTCGGATGTCATAGATAGTAGGATCTGGGAAGGTGTTTGGATCGTCGCCGAAGGTTTGAAGGTGTGGGACAGCAGGTGCTGGTGGAGGTTGGTGTTCGTCGGAGCTCGAGTCTTCGTCGTCGTCTTTGTCCATGTCCATGCCAGTCTCCGTGGGAGTGGCAACTGCGACCGGTGAGAGCGACGAGCTTGCAGAGTCATTGTCTCTTTCCCGTGACAACTTTCTTGCGCCCTTCTTCTCATGCAATGGCGATGAACGCTCTGAATGAGGGCATTAGCATGATATCCTCAATGAAGTAGAACTGGTGGATGTGGCAAGGCTGAGAAAAGAAGGCTGTAAGAGTGGACGGAGTAGGACAAAGTAGATCAAAACGAGGAATGAGCGAGGGATGCATGAACCACCAGATAAACCGCAAAATAAACTGACCTGGATGATTGGTACCATCTTGAGCTGCCAAACCATGGGCACCATGCGCAAGGGGTCTCTCCTCTCTTGCAGTGCTGGCATCCTTTCTCTTCTTCATCTTGGAAGCCTTGTTGCGACCACGCTCCTCCTCGTCCAACGCATCCTTCTTCAGTCGCTCCTTGCGCTCCTCGTCGCGTCTCTCCGCCTCGATCTCCTCCAATCTCTCCTTTCTCAAGCCCACGACAGCTCGCATGCCTCGGTCAGATACCGAGCTTCTGGCATCTGCAATGTTAACGAGCTTGCCCAAACGCTCCAAGAGTCCCTCAAGGTCCTTTGAAGAAGGGATGTCCTTCGATCCGGCATTTCCGCTTCCGTAGCTGTCGATTCCCTCGTCCGTCTGGAAGTTCTGAAGAGGGATTCGGAGGTATGCCGTCTCCTCTGGGTCGGATTGCGACATGATGCTTGGTGTGGTGTTGCGACTGCGCGATTGACGGTCGCGACCCTTCTTTCCAGTGCCCTTCTGGCTTGGGAGAGCAGGAGGCATTGCGAGTTTGATGAGAGGTCTTGGTGGTGATGGAGTGGGAGAAAGAGAATAGCAGTACTCTTCTTCCTCGTCGTCTTCACCCTCCTCTCCCTCTCTCGTCATGCGGCCGCTGGCGCCGTTGGGGCTGGACCCCAGCAGAACGCTTGGGCCCGCGCTAGCCGAATTCGTCGACAGCCGCAACTTGATCATTGAAGGTCTTGGCTGCTGCGGGGGATCGTCCATCATCCAATCAGATGGTACGATTGGGGGGTGGGTTGGTTG
>JAFJYG010001193.1:0-12784 GCA_017366145.1 Cadophora sp. M221
CAACTGGCACATTTTCCACCCCCCTTTCCACCCCCCGCAATCCTCTCACCCTCACACCCTCTTCAAATCCCTAACCGTCACCATCCCACCCCTGCCCATAACCTTCAACGAATTAAACACCACATCCCCGGGCCTCCCCTCTCCTTCCTTAAGACAAAACTCATACCTCTCCAACATACTCACGAGCACCAACTTGGCCTCCACGGCGGCGAAGAAGCGGCCTGGACATGCGTGTTTGCCGAGTCCGAAGGAGAGGGAGGTGGATGTTATAGTTGTTAGTTGGTGGCGGTTTGTGTTGATGCTTGTGTGCGTGTGCGTGTTGGTAGTAGGTTGAGATGGGAATGAGGATGAGGGTGAGGCGTTGCGGAGGTTGTAGAAGCGGAGGCCGTCGAATGTGGTGGGGGAGGGGTAGGTTTCTGGAGATATGGATATGGCGCAGAGGGGTGTGGAGATGTATGACCCAGATGGGAGGACGAGATTGTTTGAGAGGGTGATGGGGGCGAGGACTTTACGGCGGAAGGAAGCTTTGCTCAGTCAGTATCAGCGTGAGCGCCGAGTAAAGATTCATGCGTTACGTAGATGGGGAGGAGAGATGTTGGAGAGGTAGAAGAGGGGAACACGTACTGACACCACCAGCATACATCCTCATAGTCTCATTCATGAAACTATCCAATTTCTTCAGCCGTCCCAACATGTCAACCGTCCATTCGGCATCATCTCCCACCTGACTCTTTACCTCCTCAATCTCATTTCTCAAAATCGGGGCATATTCAGGATACTGAGCGAGGCTGTAAACAACATGCGTCAACAGCCGAGATGTGGTATGGATTCCAGCAGCTGCAAGACCTAACTGTCCACGTCCCTGGAAGTCGTAATCGCGCTTCAGATCATCAGGTAGGAGTTCCCAGATCCCGTGCGTGGCGTCTTTGCTGTTTTCAAAACCACTCTCGCCTTTTCCCCGTTCCTGGCTGAGTTTGTCTTTGAGTGCTTCTTCGACAATCTTGGCTGCTGCTCGATTGTGGCGTCTGATATTCCATATTTGGGGGATGAAGTTCTTTAATATAGAGCGAGAGAATGAGGGGAATATCTTAAGGATGGCAGAGGAGATGAAGACGTCTTTTGAGTAGGATTCTGTTGTCTGAAGCCACGAGGGCAGGCGACAGAGAGCTGGTCCGACGAAAACCCTGGCTGTGAGGGAAGAGATTATTGGCGTGAATTTTGAGTGTGGGTCGATCCATGTCCAGTCTGGAGATTTGTAAACAAGACATCATGATGGGAGAGAAGGAATAAATACCAGTATAACTGTCGAAATGTTGAGGGAAGACAAATTCCAGCTCTTCAATCATGCCGGGGAGAACTTTACCTAATAGACGAACAGGTCAGCAACGAGTACCAACTTGATCCAAGGAGATGGGGGCTTGCAGTGGAAGAACTCAGCGAGAGATCCACGTACCGATATTCTTCGTCAAAATCGTCTTGGTGAAATGAATCCCAAAATGATTCTCCTCAATCGGAATCGTCGTATACCGACTCTGAAGCATCTATATGCACCCACTCCATCAACAAAATTTCAAACTTCCCCTCCCCTCAAGACGTAAAGACTAAGAATCAAACATACCTCAGCCAATCCCTCCGTAGCCGAAAGAACAGTATCAGGCAGCCCTTTCAACTCATCTATAAAAGCAGGCGGGATGATGATCTCCGGCCCTTCGGAAGTCCATACTTGGAAGACTTGGGCTGGGAACTTGGTTTGAGCGTTAATTTCATTCGAGTGTTTTGTTGGGGATGAAGGTGAAATAGACGGGGATAATGAAGGTAACGGATTGTTACCTTTTTGTATGCTTCTAGTAACATGCTGTCGGCGTTCCATCGCCACCGTTTCTTCTGCTCCTTGGGTGAGGCGGGGAGGGTTGGTGCGTTGATGGGGAATCGACGGGGTGGTGCGGAGAGGTAGATTATGAGTGTGAGGAGTAGCAAAGCGGATGAGAGTGTTGTGAGAGTGGGGTATGATGAGAATGCTAGCTGGGAAGCTGAGATAATTGTTGATAGCATCGTGGTGTTGAGAGGATGGCGATTGGGGTGGATTGTTGATTGACCACTGAGTGAGCGTTGGAGAAGAAACTGAGAGGAGAATGACTTGGTGGAGCTGGGATATTCGGTTGAAAGGGGTGAGCTTGATGAGATCGATACAAAGAAAAGAGGTATTTCAGAAGGAGCAATTTCGAAAACGGTCCCTGAACTTATTTATGCAATTGTATGCAGATCTTGCATCGGCTGATCTACTGCTTCCTGCAGTGTTACCTCAATCGATTGGGCATGGTGATTAACGCGAAACCTGGCATAGAAGAAAGAAGGACGCTTGCTTTCGAGAACAACGAAGTCTAAGATTTGGAATCAATCCGGAGCTCTAAATATCAGGCTGTCTATAATTAATTCTCACTCTGCTCTCTGCTCACTGCTCATGCCGTCGTACTCCACAGCCCCTGAACATTCTCCCAGTACCTCTCCCCATCTAGAATCATGTGCTGAACATGCGGCGTCTTCGTCTCCTTCAGAATAATCACCTCTCCACCCTCCTTCTTAAAATCTTCAAGATGCCTCTCCACATCCCTATAGCCGACCAATTGATCGTTCTCACTGAACACATACAACCTCTTCGCCTTCATATCGACCAAAGTACCATCATTCAGCAGACCAGCCGTCTTCTGCACAAGCGTCTCAATACCAAACACAGATCTCTTGAATACCGCAATCCCCAAGAGCGCTCCAATCACCGCCGCTGAAGGATACCACAGCAAACCCTTCGGAAGACCCATCGACAGCGCTGTCCAGCTCTCCTGCAGTGTCGGTTGACCTGGCGCACTATCCATGATAAGAGCTTGGACAGGGAGGAGCTTCCCAGTCTTGCGCTTGTACACCGTGCACACATCGGTGAAAGTCAACGCCCCGCCATTGCTGAAGAGATGCACCAGAACCTGGGGATTTGGATCGCTATCAACGGCTGAGATGACGGGTTCGAAACCGGCAAGGCGAGATGCTGTTGATGTGGTCATGAAGTACTCGGGCAGGGACCGGAGAGTGAGGATTCGTGCTGAGGGGTAGAGTGTGTGATATTTGAGGTAGGCTGCGTTGAGAGCTCGTGAGCGTGGTGAGACGCCCATCCATTGACAGATGATGATTGTTGTTGGATCTGAACTTGCCGGTTGAGGTGTTGGTGTTGGTGAGGAGGGAGGCGTGTAGATGGAGACTGCTGAGCTGAGCTTTGAGAACTCAAGGTTGGATGCTGCCATTGTTTCGGATTGGGGGTCTGGCTGCTTTCTCCTTTGTTGGTCGAGTTGAGATGTGTTTTGAGGAAATCTCCAAGTCGGTGATTTTGCCTCTTTGGATACCAGGCCTTTCAGTCAATCTTTCAGGACTTCACCAGATGCCAGGACTTTTGCAAGGAAAGGGCTAGCCTCCACGTTTTTCGTTTTTGGAGGTTCGACGCAACCGGAAGGAAATCAAACGAGATTGAATAAAGTCGAATTTAGAATCCGGGCTCAGGAGACTGATATGAATAGGAAGCCAGCGAGATGTCGGTGGAGATATTGCCTTTAGTGCTGACGAGATGATTCAAAGCACATGCAATTATCCTTGATGGGAGTTGATTAATCACTCCGAGGACACAGAATTGAGATTGGAACGCCGACTTGGCAAATGCTCCCTGTGAAGAGAGGTGCGATGAGATGATGGATATGGTGTTGTAGCAGTAAGCAGATAATCCCAGAGTGGAAGAAGAAGCAAATGCCGAAGGTTTAGATGAGATGCGACCAATCAGACGTTCGCTACCTTGTACGTAGAATCATGTGACTACAGCCAAATATGGAATTGCAAAATTAGGTACTAATTGATGGCAAAGCGTAATAGGTGCAGGGCAATATTACCTTACCTACTAAATTATTGATATGAGCGGCATCGCATTCAAAGCGGTAGTATAAGAGAGATCGAAATAAGATGTCATTGCAGCCCACGGTCACATGCATGTCGAGATCAGGGAGCCAATCAGAGATGAGTATAAAAGTTTTGTTGCACGTCTCAAAAAGTTGAAGAATTCGAGGAGCTGGAGCTGGAGCTGGAGCTGGAGCCTCAAAAACAGCCTCGCCTGCCAAAATGGCTTTCCGTAGGGAAATCACGTGTTGGTATTGGGTTTGAATATTCAATTTTTGACTGTTGCACCCCAAGTAACTCTCTAATGAGAAGGCATCAACCATACTATTGCGTGCGAATTGATCTTCAACTCCCAATGTTTTGCACATTCCAAATACTTATTTCGCAGCCAAAACATATTTTTTAGTTCCCTACACGTGATAGACCAGTAAATGTACCCCGCGCCGGAAATATCCCATCCGAAGTCCTCTGTGCACCCAACCCAGTCCAGACCCAGACACAGCTGCTCACCGCATCCTAATCCGAATATCTCTACCAGCCCCCAATTTATCAAATGCGCCATGAAATGCTAAGAAACCTAAACAAGCTTGACCTGCCTCTTCTACTGTAATCCATCCAGATCAAGACTTAGATCATCACACGGCTGTGCAAGTTCCAAGCGAGTGGCTGGCTGCAACTGTTGTCATTGGAGAGGGACAACGCAGCGTGATGACATAAATAAAGACCTCGGGAGGCGTTCACCCCACACATAAGGATTTGCTAGACATAAGTAAAGGTAAGACATAAGACCTAGGAAATGGCAATGCGAGGATCCGACGACCGTTCCTGAAATCGAGCTGGACCTGGACCTGGACCTGAACCTGCACTACAAGCTCGACTGATATAAGGAACTGTGATCGCTGGTTGTGAATACATAGTTACATGTTATCCCACAGTCTAGAGTCTGACGTCTGGACGAGCAAACGAACAAATACCTATCGTTAATTCGGGGTTCAGCCAGTGGCATCGTGACACAAACAAACACCCGGCCTTGCGCATATTCACTTCGGGTTACACCGACGACGACATCTTCTACACAGACCTGAGCTCTGGAGTATCGACTACCTCGACTACTTCTATCCATCATAGGTACAAGTACCGTACCTACAATACAACCACCACTTCGAAGATCAACCAACGCACGCCCACAAATATCACGATGCACTTCCCCCTCATCACTCTCCTCGGCCTCGCCACATCTGTATTCGCCGATGTGATCGATGTCAAAGTCGGAAATGGAGGGTTGACATTCGAACCTGATTCCTTTTCCGCAAAGGAAGGAGATTCGTGAGTTCTCTTCCCACGCCTTCCCTAGCAACTCTCCTGGCCTGTTCGACTTGATCCATATATACTGTACAAATGTTGAGATCATGTACTGAATTTGTCCCTGCGAATAGTGTCAGATTCCAGTTCTTCAGCGGCTTTGGAAGTCACAGTGTAGTCCTCGGTTCCTTTGACGCTCCATGCCAACCCGCAAGTAATGGCTTCTTCTCTGGCATCATTTCAGGGAACCAGGCAGGCGTAAGTTCTTTTCCCTTCCCATTCTACCACTCCTCGTCAAATCCCCTATTCCAACTTCCTTATCTCAAACCCTCATCACATCCCATTCCACTAGACCCACATCTAACAACCTCCCAGGACCACACATTCACACTAAATGTCACCTCAACCTCCCCAACCTGGTTCTACTGCTCCGTCAGCAGTCACTGCCAAAGCGGTATGGCCGGCGTGATGAACCCCTCTTCAGACGAAACCATCGCTTCCTACCGCAATGCGGCGCAAAACGTCCTCCGCCAAACCCCTCCCGGCGCCGTCGGAGGAGGCGTGGTCGCTACAGGCGATACTGGCAGCACCTCAGGCTCAGCACCATCCACAACCCCCTCTCCAGAGTCACCCAGACCATCCGTGACCGTCACGAGCGAGGCCGTCTCATCAAGCTCAGCAGTCACTACTGGAGCTGGAGGATCAACCGTACCTGTCTCTACGACAACATCGGCTGGTACTGGTACTGCTGCAAGTGGAAGTGGAAGTTCAACAGGCGCAGCGGCAGGTACGACGACGCCGCCTTCTGGAACGCCCGCGAGCACGAGTCCTAGTGTGGCTGCGACGACGACGAGCGGTGGACCGAAGAGCGAGTGGTCTATTGTTTTGGGATTGGCTGTTGTTCTTGGAGGGTTGGTTGCTTTGATGGCTTAAAATCTCTGGCTTTGACTTTGAAATAAATAAAAAAAGGGAACGCAATGCAAATGGAGGGATGAATGGATATTAGGTTAAAGGAATGAAATGAACTGAAATTGCAATGATTTTTTGGTTTGATTGAGATTGAGATTGAGATTGAGCTGTAATGACTTGACCCTTGAACGGAGAATTTCATAATTGTTTGATCCTACTGAAGTAGCTGCAAACAGAATTTTGATAGGCATTAACTAAACTATGCCCACCCGTCCATCTGTTTACCTCGCGGCGAACATTCGCGCCGAACTCCAGCCCAGATTGAGGATCCGGCTGCCGTATTATGACCTACGTCAGACTTCCAATTGGCCAGTCAGAATAGACTTTCGCCTGGGCATTCCGTAGCCCCACTTAAACTCAACATCTGCCCTGGACATCGCTTTCAACTTTCTTTCATCCTTGAGAATGGTTTTAGGAGAGATAAGCGAACGGACTACTTCTTAACCTCCACGATCCTGAAAATCTCATTCCTTTCTATCACTTAACTCATCTACTCATACACACTACAAAGTAGAGCTAAAGGAGTCAATCCTGTCTCCATCCAATATGAGTCTCTCCAAACTCGCTCAATTCGGTGTTCAGCACGTTGCAAAGGGAATCGGCCGTCTCTCAACAGAAGTCCTCGAGTCTGGCTCAGGATCATACGTAACCTCAACATCAGGTCGTAGACTCCTCGACTTCACATCTGGAATTGGCGTGACCAACTTAGGCCACTGCCATCCCGGCGTGACGAAAGCAGCACAAGCCCAAGTCGGCAAACTCGTGCACGGCCAAGTCAACATCGCGTTCCAAAAGCCCTACCTGGACCTCATCGACTCCCTCCTCCCACTCATGCCACACAAGTCCCTCGACACGTTCTTCTTCTGGAACTCCGGCTCCGAAGCCGTCGAGGCAGCCGTCAAGCTCGCCCGCCACGCAACCAAGAAGCAGAATGTCATCGTCATGCAGGGCTCCTACCACGGCCGCACCTTCGGCACCATGGCCATGACCCGCTCCAAGACCGTGTACGGCGAGAACTACGCCCCGCTCATGCCGGGCGTCTTCTCCGTCCCCTTCCCCTACTGCAAGCAGTGCTCCATCTCGACTCACTCGGACGGAAAATACTCCTTCGAGAACTGCTGCATGGACCCCATCCTCCAGCTCGAACTCCTCCTCAAGCGAGAAACAGCCCCAAGCGATACAGCAGCTATCTTCATAGAAACCGTCCTGGGTGAAGGCGGATACGTCCCTCCCCCTCCAGGATACCTGGCGAAAGTTCGCGAGATCTGTGATAGGAATAACATTCTCCTCGTCATTGACGAGGTCCAATGCGGCTTCGGCCGCACGGGCAAGATGTTCGCTATCGAGCACTACGACGTCCGCCCTGATATCCTCATCATGGCGAAGGGTATCGCGAACGGTTTCCCGCTGTCCGGTATCGTCTCCAGGAAGGAACTCATGGATCTCCAAAAACCGGGCTCCATGGGCGGCACCTATGCTGGTAATGCCGTTTCGTGCGCGGCTGGCATCGCTGTAGCGAAGGCGTTTGAGGAGGAGAAGATCCTGGCAAATGTACAGGCTCGAGGGGCGGAGTTGAGGAGTGCGCTTGAGGCTGTGAGAGATGATGCTAAGACTGGGAAGGTCGTGTATGATGTTAGGGGTCTGGGACTTATGCTTGCGATGGAGTGTGCGCCTGGCAAGGGGTATGCGGGCAGAATCCAGCAGAAGTGTATGGAGAGGGATATGTTGGTGCTTACGACTAGTATCTATGATACGTTGAGGTTCATCCCGCCGCTCAATATTACGGAGAAGGATATGAGGGAGGGGATTCGTATTTTGAGGGAGGCGATTGAAGAGGTTGTTGCTGAGGATGTGTAGTGGGGTGGAATTCTTGGGGTTGGAGAGGACGAAATTGGAAAGAAGAGAATGGAGATGATTGGAGAGGATTGGAGAATTGAATCATCAGGAGTGGTAGGATGTAATGGGTTCAAAGACCTCTGGGAGGACATTCATTGGATCTACTAGCTGGTTTTGTGAATTTCAGGACAAGGCACGGCAAGGCGTTTGCAGACGTGGCGTGTGGAGCATTTGGCGTTTATTATTTATTGGAAACAAGGGGATAGTACAGTACAAAATTCAAAAAGCGTTCATACCTCGATCATGGCGTGGAATTAACTTAACATTGGCAAATGCTTGCTATTTTAATGAGTCAGTAGGTATCTTTCCAACCTGTTGCCAGTTTTGCAATGATTTTATGGTTGGTGATATTGAAGAAGTGGAAATGGTTGTTTTATTGATATTAAAAAGTTACTTAGAGAAGAATTGAGTAGAAATAATATGATATGTATGGTTTAAAGAAAGAGTGTTAAAAGATGATTGGAATAGCTAGTGAGTCTATAGGGAGGATGGGATCGGATCTCCGACGAATGGGGCTGGTACATTCGCCTTCAAGCGAACATGAACTTATAACTATCCAATGGCAATGCCAATGTCCTTATATTTAAAAAGTCAATATTATTTTGATATACTTGCAGTTGATGAGTCCAGTATGACTCGGCTTTTCATCGGCAGAACCTCGTGACTTGACTCACCAGTCAGTCAACTCGACCCCACCAAGAAATATTTACAAAACCGTCAACTTCACCCCGCCATCTCGACTCTCCCCTCCCTCCTGTCTCTCCACATCACAACAACAACCACAACAAACCGCAATCATGGCGGACGCAGCAGAAGCTTCCGCTCCTCCCACAGAGGCCGTTGCCAATCTCCATCTGGACGAAGTGACCGGTGAACGCGTCTCCAAGTCGGAACTCAAGAAGCGCCAGAAGAACCGCCAAAAGGAAGAAGAGAGACTCAAGAAGGCAGCCGCAGCACCACCCAAGCCCGCCGCAGCCAAGAAGTCCAATGCCGAAGCTGACGAGAAGGAATTGAACCCAAATGTATACTATTTCTCCTGCCTTCATCTTTTCCTCCTTCGAGAGACAATAGAGGGGCATCACTGACAGCGGGGTAGCAATATTTCGAGATTCGATCTCGAGCAATCGAGAAGCTCCGCAAGACCAAGGAACCAAACCCATACCCTCACAAGTTCAATGTCACCTACAAGCTGCCGGACTTCGTCAAGGACTACGGCCACCTCAAGTCGGGTGAGCATAAGAAGGATGCTGAGATTCGCATCGGTGCTAGGATCTTCAACAAGCGCGCGTCGGGAAACAAGCTCGTCTTCTACGATGTTGTGGACTCGGGCATCAAGGTTCAGGTTATGTGTCAAGTGCAAGAGGCCAAAGCCGATGGGGTTCCATTCGAGCAACAGCATGAACATCTTCGTCGTGGAGATATCATTGGCATAGTTGGATACCCAGGACGTACGGCACCCAAGAGCAAGATCGAGAAGGGCGAGGAGGGAGAACTATCTATCTTCGCCACGGAGATCATCCTGCTCACACCATGTCTTCATCAACTTCCAGACGAGTACTACGGCTTCAAGGACCAGGAACAACGTCACCGCAAGCGCTACCTTGATTTGATCATGAACCAACCCACCCGCAACGTCTTTATCACCCGCTCCAAGATGATCAGCTACATCCGCAGATACTTCGACGAGCAGGAGTTTATCGAGGTCGAGACTCCAATGATGAACCCCATCGCAGGAGGAGCTACCGCCAAGCCATTCAAGACTCACCACAACGATCTGAACATGGATATGTTCATGCGTGTTGCGCCAGAGTTGTACCTCAAGATGTTGGTTGTTGGTGGTCTCAACCGTGTGTATGAGATGGGTCGCCAATTCAGAAATGAGGGTATCGATCTCACTCACAACCCGGAGTTCACTACCTGCGAGTTCTATATGGCATATGCCGATGTTTATGATATTATGGATATGACTGAGGTTTTGGTTTCGGGTCTGGTTAAGCATATCACTGGAGGTACTACTACCAAGTACCATACCCAGTCTGGCGAAGAGTAGTAAGTCTTTTATCCACTTGGAGCTTGATATGTTCAGTACTTACTCTCCTCTAGCGAAGTCAACTGGGCTGCTCCTTGGCGTCGTGTTGAGATGATTCCAGCTCTTGAGGAAGCCACTGGCGAGAAGTTCCCACCAGGTAGGTTCTAAATTTCAACTCTCCCTCCTCTGCTTATCTCACATCTCACATCTATCAATATAAAGCTAACGCCCACCAGGCGACCAACTCCACACCCAAGAAACCAACGAATTCTTCCGTCGCGTCCTCAAGAAGATGAAGGTCGACTGCTCACCGCCCCTAACCAACGCCCGCATGCTCGACAAGCTCGTAGGAGAATTCATCGAAGAGACCTGCATAAACCCAACCTTCATCACAGGCCACCCCCAAATGATGTCCCCACTCGCTAAATACCACCGCTCTAACCCCGGTCTCTGCGAACGCTTCGAAGCCTTCGTCTGCAAGAAGGAGATCGTAAACGCCTACACCGAGTTAAACGACCCCTTCGACCAACGCCTCCGCTTCGAAGAGCAAGCCCGGCAAAAGGACCAAGGCGACGACGAGGCCCAGATGATCGACGAAAACTTCTGCCAGTCTCTCGAGTACGGTCTCCCTCCCACCGGCGGCTGGGGAATGGGTATCGACCGCCTGGTCATGTTCCTCACCGACAACTACTCCATCAAGGAGGTCCTCGCCTTCCCCTTCATGAAGGAGGACGTCAGCGCCAAGAAGGAGAAGCTGGCTGCGGAGGAGGTGGGCGTCGAGCCGCTCGCCGAAGAGGGTATTCGTAAGTCGCAAGATCTCCTAACTACTTTGGTTCCTGTTGTTGCGGGCCTGGCTGTGGGAATCGCGCTGACTTTGAGGTTTGCTCGTAGCTCATAAATAGAGTGCGTAGATGGGTGGATGTATGGGAGTGGAGTTAGTTTAGGACCCTTTGAATTGAGATTTGTGAATACCAATGCAAAGTCATCGAAAAGTACTTTGAAATTTAAGTGACATTGGATTTGTGATTGTTTCAAAATCTCAATATTGATTTATGATTCCAATGACATTTGCTCTATACAGATGATAGAACATTGTTGTCCCTAACCAATGTAAACAAATCATAAAATCGCATTGTAAGTCCAGGAATTTGGGTCTTTTGATTTGATGATACAAAGTAGAGCTGAGAACTTTCATTTTTACTTCCTCCTCTTTTTCCTCTTGTTGTTCTCCTCTAAAGCAGAAAAAGAAAGATTCAATATCCCAAAATGGATATATCGAATCCAACCAACCAACGCCATCTATGTATGTATGGATACCCAAAATCCATGCCGCTAATACTAATGTACAAAACTACACTTACTTACTTACACCCACACCCATTTACATCTCCGCCTCTTTCCCTCCTCTCAACTCATCTACTCTACGAACTCCCCACCAACCCAGGTGGTCCACTCCTCCTCAACGCCCCCAAATCAGCCTTCACAGCCTCCTTCCCCAACCCCAAAGTCCTCTGTCCACCTTTAACAGCACTCATCATGCCTGCCCTCTGCTTAATCAATCTCAACGTTGTTCTCGGAACCCACACCCTCCCACCAAGAACCAACACGCCCGTCAACAGCGCCAGACTCCCAGCCTGGTGTGCCGCAGCAAGCGGCACAGGGACGAGGTAGATCAACGTGCTGATCCCCAGCGCGACTTGCACCATGAGGAGATGCACGACGCCCAACATGCCCTTCCTTGCCGAACTCGGGATCGCAGCGCGGACTTTCCTGTTCAGCCGCGTATACGCCCAGAGACCCAACACGGCTGTGAAGGTCGTCGTCGCGAGAGCCCGGTGGTCCAGTTGCACCGTGCTGGGGTTCTCGAGCATGTTCCTCCATACGATGTCGCTGCGGTCTTCTTTCCGGCTGTAGAATGGGTCGATGAGCTCGGATTTAGGTGGGTGTAATCCTACCCCCATGCGTGGGAATTCGTTGTAGATCATCCCTGCGTCTAGACCGGCTACTAGACCGCCTGACATCGCTGTTGTGAAGACGAGGAGGGCTAGTCCCGCGACGGATTTGCGGAAGGGGGAGAGGGCGGGTGAGAGGAGGTGTTGGAGGTTTGCGTAGGCCTGGGTAGGGTCCGCGAGGTAGCTGTTTGTGCGGAGGATCGAGAGTCCATTCCACAGCATAGCAGTATAACACACGAACGCAGCTCCAAGATGAGCAGTCAGTCTGTACTGACTAACTCTCGGATGCGACCCAGGCGCGAACAAATCATCCTTCAATCCACTCTTCACCATATACCACCCCAACGCGCCCTGTCCTGCAATCAACCCACTTATCCCCAACAGCCTCAACGACATCTTCGAAGACACCTTCCCCCGCGACACGAAATATATAGCGGGCAGCACGAATGACAACCCCACGAAGCGGCCCCAGAGTCGGTGGCCCCATTCCATAAAGTAGATCTTCTTGAACTCTTCGAGCGTCATGTGTGGGTTGAGCAGCTTGAATTCGGGAGAGGCGCGGTATTTGCTGAATTCGGAATCCCAGTCTGCTTGGGAGAGCGGGGGGAGGGAACCAGTTACTGGACGCCATTCTGTTATGCTGAGGCTGTTTGCAAATATAACAGTTGGCAGAGATTCCTTGTTTTATACTTGTACCCAAAAAAAATAC
>JAFJYG010001194.1:0-12782 GCA_017366145.1 Cadophora sp. M221
AGGGTAGTGAGAGTGAGAAGGGATAGGAGGGGAGGGGGATGTGGTGGGATGGTGAGATTAGAGATGTTTAGTTTCTGTGTTGTTATATTTTAGATTTGCGGATTTTATGGAAGTGGTTGGGATGCGATGGAGTGGGTGTAGAGGGTGGAGAAGTGGATGGCTTACTTGCGTCGGCAACAGGGGACTGTTCAATACTCTTATATTATAGAAGGCTTCAGTTGGGTTGGAACCATGAGGTCTTTGCGATGGTTTGGGATTTTATTTGTTTTCATTATTTTCCTGACAAGAGAGAGCGAGAGAGAAATGCAGAAATACAGTCAGGAGCAAATAAAATGCCTCTTGTGCTTGTGCGGTTGGCGGTTCATTGTTTACCTCGCACCTTGGAAGCGAGCTCAAGGATGGACGCACGCAAGGCCATCCCTTCCCTGTGTTTACATTAGTTTTTACACAACATATCCACCAAGGTGATCTAGCAATTCCTTTCCCCCTTTTCTGAGAAATTACCGTATGGGACAGCAGTGTGTGGTGCAGACAGAGAGATACAGATGCTGATACTGAGAGAAGAATAAACCCAGAATCAGCATCAGTATATGATGTGCAGCAAAAGTGTTTCCGACTGATCCCGGAGAGAAATGGTGTGTCTTGGAGATGGACAGGTGAGTTGTGGTGTGAGGTGGAGGAGGTCTTGCAGAGGTGGAAACGATATACTCTAGATTCCGGACGAGTAAGGGTATGGCTTTTTTGTATGTATGTATGTTTCGATGCGTCAGCAAGAGAGGAGGAGTTTTGGAGAGGGGAAATGGCGCTATGATTGTCGTATATCATGAGATGAATGTGTGATGTTGAGATTGATGGGCTGATGTGGGGGGAGGTGAGAGAGTTCGGGATGGATGTCGGGTATCCCCCTTCGTTGCGATGTGCAACAGAAATTTTTTTTTTTTGAGAATTTTTGAAGAGGATCGGTTGGAGAATTGGATATGGTGTTTGAGAAGGGGGAAATGAATCCGAAGACGATCAGAGTAGATGATCGTTTCGTGAGGAGAGACAAGAGAGTCTTTTACACTTTCCGTGTGGAAACAACCTTACAACGTGGGGAATTTACCAGGGTCTGTCTGTATAAAATAAAATAGTGTCTCAAGTAAGCAGAGATTCGCCATGAATCTTTTTTTTTTTAAGAATTCATGCCAATCTGCCAATTGATGCCGGAAGGCTTCGCAATGCCTGCCCAACAATCCCCAATGGTCACTAGCGAGCCCCCAAGAACCACGCCGGAATAGATTTCAGGGCATTTGTATGGAGTACGGAATAATTGAAGCGGCTATCAGAGGGATTATTCCTACGACTTGCAACAAAGCATTTCTCGCTTCCCAATCAAGACAAAATGGGCTCAATACTCGTACGTGTGGCGGACGGGAGATCTCGAGAGTGCCGGCCGGAACCCATCTCACTCCAAATTGAGAAAATGATCACCGAGACCAAGATATTGCCGGAATGTGGAGGCCCACCAGCATTTTGCGACGTGCAACAGAAATATAGAGTAAGAGGTGTTAAAGGGAGCGGAATGTAAATAAGGAGACTTTTAAGCTGATGGAGAGATTTATGGGCTCACTTTATCCGATGCTGACTTGGGGGAGTGAGATGGTTGAATTTATTGTACGATTACTGCGTCACCATGAATATAGGGTCCGGAACGTTCTCTTGCGATGTGCAACAGAGGAGGAAATATGGCTACTTCGATTGTCAGAACATAGGAAGTGAGAGGTGATGTGGTGATTACCTGGCGTGATCGTGATCCGCAGGCGGAACCACGTACGGAACGGAAGGACAGAAGCATGAGCTGGAAAAATGGACAGATCGTCCGGTTGTTTTCTAAATGCATGATTGCGAATCCGGGGGATTTCCTTGTAGTTTTTAAATAGAAACACAAGGCAGGCGGACTTCACGAGTGATGGATGTTGGGTTGTAGTTGCGGTTAAAGTTTTGCTATTGAGGAAGCGATCGATGCTAGTGGAACGGACCGCCAGGACCGACAGGACCGTAGCCGACAGGCGACACACTGCAGCACCAGGAAAATTAAAAACCCAAGCGGAGGTGGACGGCAACGGTCCGGTCGGCTGTGTAAGACTTGCAACAAAAGTCTAAAGAACAGGAAATGGGACTTCTGATTGAAGGAACGATGCCATATGATTCAGGCCGCGGGTAGTAGAGCGGTTACACATGAATCTTGGTCTCGGCTGCGGCTTCTATCCGCGAGATGGCTTCAACACATCCCCGATGAATGCAGCTGCAAGTTCCCTGGCCATGCGTAGATATAGAAGGGGGAATATATTGCGAAGAAGCCTGCATTGTACGGATTCCTTTCCGCTGCGATTTGCAACAAAATAGAACGAAAGAAGAAAGAGATCAAAGTCTCGGCTACCTATTTATCGCAGCCGCGGAAGTTACCCAGGAAAGTAGATAAGAACTTCTTGAGACATCACTGCCGGATGTACACATGTGAAAGTTCCTCATCCAAGGCGGGAGTTACATCCGCTATCGTGGCATATCCGCGCCGGTCGGATCTACGCCGGATTTGACGGCGTGCAACAAAACCATCCTTCACCCCTTTCTAATCATGTAATTGGTGCGTTGACTGGGGACAGTTCGACACAGCGGAGACCAGGCGGGTTTCGTGTGGTGTTTCCCTCGTCGGAGTTGAAGCCGAGATGCGCAAAAGCAAAAAGGAGGTTCGGAGAAGAGTCGAGGCGCGGGGAGGCTTTGCTTCGGAATTGTTGTCCGCCGACAGGGATGAGGCGGAAATACTTACCCGGACTTTCGGAATTGGCGGCTTTGGTGCGATTTGCAACAAAAGATTGTTTTTCTTTTGAGTTGCGGAATTGGAGAGATAAGGGAGGAAGGCGGATGATGATTGTGGTTCTAGAGCGGTGGTGGGGAGATGTGTGCTGTGATGTGGTAGGCTGTCGGATGAGAGTTTAGGAGGCAGGCGGGATTGGCCGGAATTGGCTTTCTCGTGACTTTTGATAAATTGAAAATTTATTTTCTTAGAAATACGGATCACTCTGACACTCAGTATATTGAGTGGTTTTGAATTTGAGAATAAGTTGAAATAAAAGACCCTTCGGAGTTCGGGACAGTTAGGTATCACCAGTGAGTGATTTTTACTTGGATCCCGGAATCTCTTGAACGAACCAAATTCCGACCGATTGGACAAGAAGAAGAATCTCCATGAAATTTAAGACGAGCTAGCGCATGTATTTCCGTTCGCCGGGTCTTGACAACTCTCTAGGGGACTTCGGGAGGTCTGTTGTCATTCGTAAGGGAGTGATCGCTTAAATAGTGGGTCTGATTGGCGGCCATATCGCCCCTTCCTACTTGTGATTTCAGGAAACAGCCTCCAAAACCAATCGTACCAAAACAAAATATCTCTTCAAACTATCGTAATCCTCTCAGTTGCCATTTCCGCCATCTCTCCATCCATAATTCCATATACATAACAGGGACCGATCATTCGATACGTGGCATCCTCTGTTGCACTAGCTTCATCCGACTCATTCCTCCTCAAAGTCATCGGCGTACTAAAACCCTCCAAGAACATACACCAAATCTCCAATATCCGCTCTATTCGGAACCATCGCAAAATGGTCACTTGACAACACTGCAAATCGGGAGTGGTATGCAGCCTGTTGAAGCGCTGCAGCTGTATTGTAACCCATCGATCCCGTTGCAAGGGCTTCTCGAACCGCATCTTCCATCGAGAACCCAGACCCCTCCGCCCTGTTACCCTCTTCCCGGTAGCTTCTCTAAACCGTAGTGGTATCCACCACGATCGTGTGACAGAAGGCTTTGTGGTTGCTTTCACTATCTATGTACAAGCCTGAAGTTATGTCGTCCATTTTCTATGCAGCGATTGCCCCAATCCATTCTTTGCTGCTGAAGTTCTCGGTAGAGAGTGCTGTTTTCGCCTTGCTTATGAAGCCAACCTGGACCCCGGTAATGTTGAGAGTATGGTCTTCTCCGAATGAGATATACCCAGACGCGTCCGGCATTACATTCTGTGGATCCCGGGGAATTGCGCAGGGATAACCAGCACCATACAATGAGCGGTACGCTCGTTGAACCATCCAATTCTGCCACGTCGGCAGAGAAATTCTCCAGTCCGGAACCCACGACGGCAAATCATTTGAATCGTCTTGACGATAATGTGTACATATGATCTCGAGATTTCGCTCAATCTCAAAATACGCCTTGACGAAATCTTCATACACCATCTGAACCGACTTCGTATAATCCGGGACGAAATTCAGCTGCTCGACATCTTTCGCCAGATTAAAGAATGCGTATATCTTATCTCGAGGATCTGTAGCCAGACAATGCCCACACATCAATATACACTGTCGCAACGTGTTTCCCAGCCTGCCAAATGACAGGGTGCCGAACAGGTAAATATGCCTCTCTCTATCCCCCATAGGCCGCCACAATTCATCATCAGACTCTCCTGACCACTCCGTGAACGCATACCACATCTTCAACATCGTTCCCGACTTTAGAACGATATCACCGCAAATGAAAACCCTCTCCTCAGCCTTGACGAACTCTTGGATAACCCAGCTTCGATGCCACCAAGGCCGCTCGAAGAGATTTCCAGAGTACTCTCTGATCTGCTCGTCGCTCATGTCTTCCAGGGTTATAGACTCCGATAAAAGAAGCAGCCCCGGATCGCCGCTTTCATTCTCCACACCTAGCCACACGATGACTTGACGCAACCTCGAGAAGATCTTCGACATCAGCAAAACCTGAGCGCCGCGCTCGATCAAGTCCTCTTGGTTGATGCAAATCGTATCGATCCATATAGTTGGTCGTCTAGTTTATCTCGTAGATGGCAGAGGGCTTGGTAGAGGTTTTCTCGGACCTTGAAGGTGCGTCTGTTGACGACGATGCGGTGAGATGCCACTTAGTCTCCCCATGTGTATGAGAGAGCTGTCTTCCGGGAGATATCATCGCTTTCGATGTTGACTGCTTCTAGTGTGCAGTGGATGTTGCGGGATGAGAATAGAGAGGACTTGATTGTGAGGAATCGCGTCTGGTTGGCTTGGAGCGGTGAGTAGATTTTCTACGGCATCGTGATATGGGTATGCAGTCTCAGAACATAGCGCGATGGTCTTTTACATCGAACGGATGTGCAGTAGATGAAATGATTAAGATTGCTGATGTTCTTTTCGAAGTGGACGGCGGTAATCAGTGCGGCTGAAGATGAACGAACGTCGCGAATGCTGGCTGCTTGCTAAGTAAAATTGCTTGCATTGAGGCTGTGCTACGCATCACAATGAGGCTGAGCAAAGATCTGCTCATAATTGATGATTACAACGAGGTGGACTTCAGCATAAAAATGAGAACTTGGGTTAACTGATCTCGCTTTATTGTTGATGTACTGTACTCGCTTAATTGTTTTGGTGGAGCTAAAATGGCAGAGCCTAAATAGTCTTTTCGAATAAATCATGGCCGGCCGCAGTCTCGCCTTGACCGAAAGAAGATGATCACTGGAACAGAAATATGAAATATGGAACCGACGTCCCGTCAAGAGTTCTTTGTGACTCGTGATAAATGTAGTTGATACATGTATTCGTTCCGCTACCTTGAGTGAACGACGAACGTAATCGCGAGCCTCCTGAACGCCGTGGACGATACAATCAAGACACCCCAGTCCGGGTTCCCCCCTCTCTATCACCTATTAGAATTAGAACTCAGACAGTAGGAAGGATGCCATTCTAACTTACATATAGCGCTTTTCAATTTCTTGTCATCGACTCGGAAAATATTTCCGCCAAGTAGGCCGTCGATGTATTCGTTGAGTCAAGCACTCGTGACTGGAAAAATTTCGTGGGGATACTCCTCACAACCTCATGTCTAAAGCTAATTCGTCAGATCTTGTTCATTGGCAGGATGCTCGAGAATATGTTACTTACATGATTGCAAGGATACCCATACGCTTGACTGGTACTTCCTTGGCATACTTCACAGGCGGCCCGTGATCTCCCTCCAGAGGAGGCTTGCTGTGAGTTTAGTTTATTCGACCACGACGATGGATACTGTGCTTGAGATTGAGATATAGAAGGCGGATGTGAGAAGCTTGGTACATTTTGCTCAGCCTGGGATCTGTGCTGCTGGTTCTGAGACCTTGTCTGTTGCTGCGCTGTCCGCGTGTAGTTCTGACGTGCACGAAGTCTCTCCGCATCCTCGGAGATGAACAAACCTCTAGCAGGTGCAGAGGTTGTGTATTGAGAAGTTGAAGTGTTTGGAACTGTTATATAGCCACTTTGAGAGGGTTGGGCGGTCGCGCTTGGCCGGCGACCGGCCGGGCTCCTGCTTCTGCCTTGGAAAGAATTTTGGGTTGCCATGCTGGTACTGCTGAAGGGTTGTTGAATAAGTGGTGCCTGGTTTGAGTTTGGCTGACGTTGGGCCAAGAAATCTGGTGGGAAAGGGACAGAACTGTCCTTGTACGTATGTAGTCGATGCTGCTGGCCTTGATTGTTTCGGGCGGACCCCTTGGTGGTTCTTGAGCTTAGGCTCACTCCGAGTTGTTGCTGCATTGCCACTTGGCCAGACAGAGAATGAGGAACTGTGTTCATGCTCATTTCTTGTCCCTGGTTTGAAGACTGAGGAAGAACCATCTGTTGGCCAAAATTTTCCTGTGCGTAGCTTGCACGGGAACCTGATGGTGGATATCTTTGCCCTCCTGTGGAATGCACGCCGGAAGCCGGACCGGGAGCTTTGGAAAGCGGAATTGAAACTGCCTTGGAGGGAGTTCTTGATTGAAAACTTGGATTCATCAAAGGAGCTTGGTTCATCTGGGTTCGACTCATCGTGCTCCCTTGGTGAGATTCCTGGCTGAATCCAAGCACACGTGAGTGGAATTGTCCCGCATATTGCTGAGGCTGTTGATGCTTGTAAACTTGCTGAGGTGGTGAATCAATGCCCCCCCTCCCCATCTGGGGTCTCTCTGGTGAGCTGTGGCTAGCTTTGTGGACATCCAGAAAGCGCGAAGAATGGGTATCGAACTTCTTCCCTGCAGGTCCACTGTCCATGAGTGCTTGCTGTGTGAAGTAATCCAGCCCATGGTCTTTTGATCCCTCCCACGGAGTTCCCAACTGGTCTGAGGATGCGACCTGGGGATAGAATCCTTGAGAGTCAGAAACTAGACTATCAGTCCGAGCTGAAACGTCGCTAATGGTGCTTCTAGATGTCGACGTAACAAAAGAAGAAACCTCTGAGCCGGATGACGAGAACGACTGCTGGTATCCCAAATTTGGGGGCCGAAGCGGGATGGCTCTTAAGGTGCTCATGTCCTGAGCCTCGGGTGGCTTGCCATGCTTGCACTGTTACTGGTCAGCACCCACAGCTGCACCCCAAGAAACAAAGAATTTCCCACTTTCACTTTCCTGACTCTGCAACACTCACAAGCTCCACGCCTCCGGGTCTCGGCCACCTCGGCTTTTTCATCTGGGCTGTACTGTCGTTTTCGGCGACTAAGAGCAAGACATTATTTTCGTGTTCGGCTCATAGAGAGAATGAACTTACGGCGCGGGACTGTCCCTTGGACGTGGTGGGGGTGTAGAATTGCCTTTTCCAGTGGCTGTGTTCATTGGGGCAGCTTCTTGTGATCTCCCATCTGGTGCCATTTCCGAAAAGAATTGTAAACAAAACAGCAAACGGAAGCTCAGATCTCAACCGAAAGAACAGAAACCGAGAGTAAAGAAAAACTCATCGTAAAAGACAAAAGGAAAGCCTCTTCACTACCTATATCCTACAGTTCTTTCCCTGCGAAGTCACGTAACAAGGCAAAAAATTGCCTGCGTAACAGGGCATCAGCATTGCCCTCACTCACCGGAGTGCTGGCAACGCTTTGACGCTTTGCATCGCCTCCTAAATTCGAGGAACGCAGCTTGTTAAGGATGTTGGGAGTGAGTTGTCCATCCAGGCTGTTGTCGTGACATGTACTTGAGCAGCTGCGTGGGATACAACCTCACACGTGGCGGTCGCATATGGAGGGCCCGGTTGTGTAACCAACTCGCCTCGCCCATCCTCTGGTATTCAGGTCATCCCGAGATCTTCAGCCCTCAAATCGCCCTGGTCTGGCCGTTGGTTCTCGGCCTATCGATAGATGTCGGGGGAGATCTTGAGATGGCGGCCTCCCAACAATGGAAAGTGCAGCGATTGACAAATGTAGCTCCAGCACACCGAGCTGGGAGTGAGAGGGGTCATGTAGTCATGCATCATGATGACGATGAACCACGCACTTGTGCTGTTAGCCAACAGCTGGGCCGCAACGCATCTACTTCATATGCAGAACATGCTGTTGGACCCTCCCAACAGCCAACAAAAATATCAATGACGGGAACCCGCATGTGAGGCTGAGTCACATGACCATCGTTGTCACATGACCGACCACATTACCGTCGTAGGTGCCTCTGTCCTACTCTACATTCTGCTGCACTGTGGCTATTGGATAAGAAAAAAAATCACTGTCAGAACACCTTTGAAGTATGGGATCAATTGAGCAAATGACTCATATGTTCCCAGTAGAGGCTTTCCACCGCCGTTAATGAACCACTGAGCTGTGGTGAAAATGCAAATAGAACTCTTCCCAATTGTAATATGATTCTGGTAAATAACAAGATTTTGCGAATAGGATTGTAGAGAAAGAATAAGATGGGGCGAGTCTGGATAGTTGGGTACCTAGGTTCCTGGAATTGTCGTGGGGTTGGCAAGCTAAATGTTAAGCGAGTTGGTTCAGGAGAAGTGGGTCAAAGTAAACAACATTTACCCCGCTATGAAGTTAGATATCGAATTAACATTTCTGCCAGCACGTGCTATCTCACGCTCGTTTGTGGCATTCGGCACTATCTACCCTCCAGCCCCGCACCCTGTTCTACCCTTCTGTAGCCCCCGGCCGCAATCGTACTCTCCAGCCGCTCAGCTCTTCGATACGACCTCCGCAATTCCCACACTCCAAGGAGAGCTGCGAGTACAGTGCCGCTACCAGCAATTAAGAATAAGAGTTTTCTGAAACGCTCGGCTACTCGATCCCTCGACGTCCCATCTCCAAAGCGCAAACTACCGTGGTTCATGTCGCAAGCAACCTCCAGCACCATGTCGCGCGACCCAAGTCTCGACCCGTTAGAAGTCGCACCCCCTCTCAATTTCCAATAAGTCCTATCTCCACCAATATCTCACTTATAATCTCCTCTTAGAAAATTCCAAAACTAACACACGTCCAAGCACACCCCAGCGCATGATCGCCATCGAAGTCAAGAACTACAACGACATCGACGAGTTTGGCGACGCAAAGAAGCAGATCTTCACCATCCACCACAACATCCTAGCGCACTACTCTCTCTACTTCCGAAGCGCTCTCAATGCTAGTCCTAAGCGTACTTCCATAACGATTCAAGGCTGCGAATCCGCTTTCGGACTCCTGCAGAACTGGTTCTACACCCAGAAGATCGAGGGACCCACCGGCGAGATCAAGCTCGCGGAATACGTGAAGTTGTGGAAACTTGCCAAAGATCTGGTTGTTGTTGATCTCGAGCCTTTAGTACTTAAGTTTATGGAGATCACTAAGCCGGGCCGGGATGACGAGAAGGGAAATATGCTTAAGGACTTTCAGAGTTTCGCATATATGGGCACGCAGAGAGGATTGGAGGATATGGCTATCAAGTACCGAAGCCGACAGCTAAGGTAGCTCATTCTCTATACACAGGCCACACCGTCGATGACGAGGACGAGGAAGACGACAGTTCAGAGAATGAGAGCGTTGAGTATTGGGGCCGTGAAGGTGTTCTTAAGACGGGATATTTTGGTAAGACCGAGGCGAATCCTTTTTTTGGCACTCTGAACACAATTCCATCCTCCGTAAGTCTTGTAGCTTCTATTCCGTCTGGGGAAATTCGATTTGCTGACCAAGAGTTGGACAATAGGTGGTTGAGGGTACACCAGAACTTATGGAGAACGAACATCCGAAGGAGGTAGATGATGAGATGGAGAGAATGATCATGTATGACGAGGAGTCGGATGATGAGGAAGAAAGCAATGACGAAACGGAGCAAGAGGAGAACTAAATGTTGTTTTGTCTATCTCGTTGGAGAGCAGCGGGTGTCACTGATTGTTTTTTTCTTCATTTTTTTTTTGTATTGATATTGAACTTGTTTCTAATAGACCGCCTCGTCCAGGTTGGGGGCGGGGGCATTGGATTACTTCCAAGGGTGACATAAAAGTCATCCAGGACTGGCTTGGGGGATGCTAAATTAGAGTCCTAGAAGAACTCTGGTGTTTTGTCATCTAATCTTTTGAAATTGCAGTAGAAAAGAAATCAACTTATATTTGACCCAATTATTGACACTCATAAAGTCACCGTTCTTACTTATTCCCTCAGCTGGGTATATGCGCCATTAAAGTACCTGAAGAACAAATATGAAAATTGTTTGATGGAAAATAAATTTCAATATTCTATCCCAGTAACATCATACGGTCCATACCCCATTCCTCCAGCTTTCATTCCGAATATTCTCACAAATCATCGGTTCTCAATATGAACTGTATCCGCATGCTTCGAATCCATTTGACCAGCGGTCTCGACATCCCCACCCTTGATCTGCTGCGTTATACCATGTCTAGTCTTCTCCTCTTCGGTGGGGTAGGCATGCTTCCACATCGTCCACAGCGATTTCTCGAACAGGTCATCCATAGACTCGATAGATCGGCCCTTCAACTCTGGAAGACAGAAGAAGATCCAGACAACGCCTACGTAGGTGCAGATGCCGAAGAAAACAAACGTGCCATAGCCCATATGCGTCATCATTTGAGGTGTTGCTTTTGTGATTCCATAGTCGACAATCCTGCAAAGTCAAGCATCAGCAAGTCGGGCTCAGCTTTTTCGAGGGAGGGAGTACGTATAAGGAAAGGAAAGGATGGAGCAGAACAGAACGTACCAGTTGACAAACAAGCAGAATCCGATACATGTCGATCTGATACGCGAAGGGAATATCTCAGCAGCTACCACATACGGAGCAACAGAATGTCCAATCGACCATCCAACGGCATACATATATACCCAAACAATCCCCACAATACCACCGGCCGCGACACCATCGCCCTCGTGGCTAGCAGGGTTGTCAAAGCGAATGTATAACCCGATGTACATCATAGCCGTAGCTTGAATAGTGGCACCGATCAGAAGAGGAACACGTCGACCAACCCTGTCGATGATAACGCCGACATAGATGAGCGTAGCGCCAAGCTTGACAAGACCATACACACCTGTTGTAAGCAGGCTAGTGGAGGTCCCCTTAACGCCAATCATCTGGAAGATCTCAGGAGCGAAGTAATTAATCGAGTCCGTTCCCGTAAGCTTGTGGAAGAGGAAGAGAAGAACCGCCAATGTGAAGCGTCGACGGTTACTAGCGTTGAGGAAGATATCTTTTAGGATCTGCAAGAACGAATGCCCGGCCTTGATCTCCTGCTCCGCATCGACTTGGGCACAGATCTCCTGGTATTCTGTTGCAAGGTACGGATGGTCGCGATCTAGTTTTCGGACTGCGCAGAGATTCTTCAATCCTGTCTCGCGTTTGCTGTGACTGATGAGGTAGCGAGCGCTTTCTGGCGCGAAAGCAATCATACTAACGAACAAGAATCCTGGAATCATCTGGACACCCAGTGAGAATTGCCACTGCTTGTTCGAGTGTTCCTCCTTGTTGTATGACCATCTCGAGACCCCGTAGTTGATCCAGAAGGCCAGAGCTAGACAAGTGATGATAGCTGTGTTGTATAGAGCGGTGCAGGATCCACGGATGGATTTCGGTGCCCACTCACTCAGAAACGTAGGTGTCAAGGTTGATGTGGCTCCGACTGCAAGACCGGCAATGAATCGACCTGCCAGGAAGAGAGGAAGGTTTGGGAATTCTTGCATTACGGCCCCAGCGAGGAAGACGAGTCCATAAGTCAAGAGAGCGACTTTCCGTCCGAAGAAGTCTGCTACCGGTGCGGCAAGGAGTGCTCCAACTGACCCGCCAGCAGCCACTACAGTTCAAAAGTTTTAGCTTATCATCTTCAATGGATTGAGGGGGGAGGAACTTACGCATAGCTGCTATATCACCTTTCCTGCCATCCGCTTCGTCGGGAGTCAAATTCTGGAATCCAAATGCATGTTTGAAAGCCGGGAGAGTCAGAACCCCACCGATATTTCCCGTATCAAAACCTGTCGGGGATGTGAACTGATAATCTATGGGTAGTTTGGGAGGACTTCCTTACCATAGAAACAACCTGCTAGCATAGCACCAAAGACCACGAAGCAGAGTTTCCTGTTGAAGATCTCACGAGGATCACTCCTGTAGTCGGGCGTCGCCCATAGCGAGGCGGATCCACCCATAATGGAGACGTAACTCTACAAGAAGAGTGGAGGTGGCAATAAGCGAGGAAGAAAAAAAATAGTACCGAGTGCGTAAGAATTGGTGTTGATATTCTCAGAAAGCACAACTGGGAATAGTTATTGAGATCAATGTTGACGACGGAACTGTCCCATATATCCTTATGGTCTTCACGCTATTGAGAGTTGAGAGTCTCAAGCTGGGGCACGCGGGGAAATCTGGGGTCAAGACCTGGGGACGGCCCGGATTGCAATTCATGTTTGAATGCTAATTCAGGACTTCTCACCGACCAGTCACAACCAGGGAGTGGTGGTTACAGTGTCATGACTCGCAGCTGGAAGCTTGTTTGCATAGGGGTGGGGG
>JAFJYG010001195.1:0-12754 GCA_017366145.1 Cadophora sp. M221
GTTGTGTAAAGTAGTTAATTAGGTCGAAAACATCATGTCCAAGTTGCTGGGATGTCCAAGTTGCTGGGTCCGACCTGCTAGGGCAGGTCGGTAATATTTCAAAAAAAAGTCAGGAAACCGACGAGTACTCTCCGGTTGGGAATTACCTGGCCAATTTTTTGATAAGCGAGAACACCAAAATCGACAGCGAGAAACAGTTTATTCCTCCACTTTAGAGCCTCAAAAATATACGAAACTTTCCATTCTTCTTCAAAAATAGCTAAAGATCTTAGTTTTTCAAATTTTCAATTTTCAATCAGTTGAGTGTTTAGATTAAATAGCCGATGCAACCAACAGCCCCCCCTGCAACGAAATACACTCTGTTGCACTGTCTACCTGCGTAGCATTATGCGCGATGCCCGATTGAATGCAAATCGCCCAGGCTGAATCCTTGGATCTTGCAGGACAGTAGAAGGAAAATCAGGCAACACTACTAGCCGGCCCACCTCCTGTTTTGCTCGGGGGCTCGCGTACAGTCGGGGCAAGCAAATGTCACCGGCAAGCAAACCTGTCACTCCCCGCATTAACTTCGGGCAATTATTTTTGGTGTGTTCCTCACCAAAACTACGTCGTAAATAATAATTATTCAAATGAATTAATAACGCCTAAACACTAAAAGATACATAATCATTCCCCGCTTTAATACTATCCTTAGAATTCGCTCTTCTTGAATTTTCGGCCATACCAAGTGCTTTAATTGCCATATCTCTGGCATCCTTTTCGACTACGCTAGTAAGCTTACCATTTGATTCTGTAAATATCTCAACTTCGTTGTCTTCTTCTTCTACATGAGATAATATTTGAGCCTCTTTTACCGCAAGTAATAAACCCGGGTGCCCTTCTTCAGTCAAAAACACAGCCTCAGCTACCGTTGGAGCTTTATCTGGCTCTCGATCAACAACAAGAAGGTGTTGTGGAGGCTTTTCCCCACGTTTTTGGTACTCTAAAACCTCCTGTTTCCTAGCTTTATTAGCTTTCCTTGCAGTAACGCCGGCTACTCGTAGAGACTCTTTATGCCTACTAATCGCATAGGAAAGTAACCTCTTAGCTTTTCGGTAACTTTCAGTCTGTTCCGCCTCTGCTTTTGCCTTGATTTGAAGTCGTAATTCAGCTACAGTACCTCCGGAGGTTCTACTGCCTTTAATCGTACGACGAGAGGTATTCTTCCGTTTGGCATGCTCTTGTAGCTTTTGCTGTAATAATACGTGGTTTGTAGCCGTTAAATATGCCTTCTGTAACTGAACCGAAGTCTCCTTCATTGTAGACTTAAAGGTCTCAATTGTATTGTCTGAGAATTGCGTAGGATCCCTAGTAATAAAGGACTCCACTATTGTTGTCGTCTTCCAAATAGTGTCTACGGCAGTAGGTGGTGGGAGCTCAGGTAACTCCATTCCGTCGTCTCGTACAAAGCTTTGGCTCTGGCTCTGGCTCTTGCAAAAGCTCTTGATATTCTTGATTCCGGCTTTACAGCTTAATGGCCACATCCCAGATTTCTGGAATGCATTGCAAATTGTATGCCGTTGCATAGTATTTGACCGTATATTAGTGAGATCCCTGAATATTGAAGTGACTGTGTATTCTAGGTCCAAATTCCGTAGAGCTGAATTAACGGCACACGAATGGTAATGCTTCCATGGTCGGAATATGCCTACGTCTAGCGGCTGTAAGGCGTGTGTAAGGTGACTAGGAAAGTACCATGGTTGAATATTGTTCTCTTTGAGTAATAGTTGGAAGGGCAAATGGTAGTGAGACTCGTGACCATCTAAGAGTAATAGTTTCCATGGTTTTTGCGGTCCGGCATAGGAATGGCGGACTAAATGCTGGCCGTAATTCATAATCACTGAATTATTAACGTAGCCGGAAGAAGAATAGTCAATATACTCGTCTCCAACGAGGTTCTTAGAAATCCAATTCTCCATTATATGCTCACCAGGAGCAATAATAAAAGCTGGTAACGATTTCTCTCCATCTCCTCGTACAGTCTCTACAACTGTAATTTGCTTCCTGCTCCCCTGCGTAGCCGTATAAAGCTTTGTAACCTCTCTAGGAACAATTACTTTCTCGGAAGTAGGACAGCCAACTCGTACGCCTGATTCGTCCATATTTAACACTTGGCCTCCATGGTGTATTCCCAGCCTTTCCATTTCGGCCTTCAAGTCTCTAAACCACTCCTCAACAGCTTCAATATCGTGGGCTTCCATTCGTACGACTTCCATAGGCTTTGTCTCGATTGTATGGAGATCCAAATGATCCTTTAACCAGGTAGTAAACCAGCGTTTTGATGGAGGCTCGCGAGGGGACGGTTGAGACTATATAATGTCAGCAAATATTCATTTAAATAAGGTATGTAACATACAGCTAAAAGGTGTCCAATTGCTGCTTTTACCATAGCATGCGAAGCTCCCAAGCCTATTTCCCATTGCTCACGGCAATATCGTACAATAGCCTCTTCTTGCGTTGCCGATAAAATCTTATTATGGCCACCACTTCCAGGTAAATCTGATCGCCGGCGAATAGCTCTCCTATAAAGAGACTGACGTAGAGAGTCTTCTTTTACGTTGAAGATACGCGCGGGGTTCTTTGGTGGCTCTTCTGGGTGCGCAATACCCCATTCCCTAGCCTCATGAAAAGCTTTGTCGTATGCGGCCTTCGTGGCATGTTTGCCATAGTAATTCTTCTTCGGCATAGTAAATTTGGGGTTGTTGTGATGAAGGGGGATTGTTGTCGCGTTGTTGAAGTGATGCAAAAAAGCGTGTTTTTAGGTGTAAAAGTGAGGCTTGGCGCATTTGGGGAGTGACAGGTTTGCTTGCCGGTGACATTTGCTTGCCCCGACTGTACGCGAGCCCCCGAGCAAAACAGGAGGTGGGCCGGCTAGTAATCGTCAGTTCCCTGACTCTCCCCTGGAGAGTCAGCTTTTTTAGGATGTCCGTTTTTTTAGGATGTCCGGTTGCCTTGATGCCTGGCACGTGCAGCTAAGAGGTCTCGCTATCAAAAATACCCCTGCACACCACCAAAAATGGCTCTTCCAAGATGGCCTTAACCTCTTTGTTTGCAATCAAGTACATCACTAACTGAAATCGATGTGAACTCGGCATAAGAGATAAATGTATTTTCATGAAACTATTAATGCAATTTAAACGTGTTTTATATACAAATACAAGGGGTTTGATCATCTGCCAAGGAAGATCGTAACATCGTCGTCGGCATCTGGTACCGTAACAAAATCGTCGTCGAGCCAGGAGGCCTTTAGCTGTGTCCCTTGAGTATCGATAAAGAACCCGCTCTGCTGGGACTCGGTCTTTTGAGCGTTTAAAGCAAATAATTGAGGGTCAATTAGTGTATCTTGTAGTACAGGACCTGGAGGATCGATCGGCTGAAACTCCGGATTTCCATAGTCGGGATGAGTATACATAAGAACAGGGTCTATTTGAAGCTTCTCCAGGCGCTCTGCCTCTTCTTTATCTTCGACCTCAAGCCTCTTGATTAGCTTGACCTGTTGTTTCTCCGCTTTGTCAAGGTTCTCTTGAGCTGTTTCCATCTCTTTGATTGCCTTCGCGATAGCCTCATCTCCGACTGCTTTCCCTCGCTTTTTGATCTTAACCTCCAACACATGTTTCCGCCGTACCAGCACGTTTTGTCGAGTCCCTAAGGCCTTTGCTCTACGGGTTGCCTTTTCCTCACGCTTTTGAGCAACCTTCTCGTTTTTCATGCGTAGAGCCTCACCAGTTTCTAGCACCTTAATCTCTCCACTGATGGTGCCGCCCGTCCATTCGACCTTACGCTTTTGCTGTAGTCGTAGGCCTTGCTTAAGCTCTTCAAAGGCGTTAGACTCAAGATAGGCTGCTCGCAGTGTAATCTCAGCACCTTCAATGATGTCATTGACACGTCGAGCAGGAGAGCTTGACAGCGCACCAGGTTGCTCCGCCGGGGGACTCTGGAGAAATACATATTTACTTTATGAAGAGGTCTTAATTATTAGGCGAGGTTGATGCAATCGACGCGTCCAAATCTCAAGAATTACCTTGCAAAAGTCGCGATTTATGTGTGTTTTCGAGGCGGCCGCGAGGGACGGAATGAGCCGAGGTACGGCGCCAGGCATCAAGGCAACCGGACATCCTAAAAAAACGGACATCCTAAAAAAGCTGACTCTCCAGGGGAGAGTCAGGGAACTGACGATTACTGCCTTCTTTGTTAGCAGAGGGAGGGGATGGAATGATTTGATTAATCTTGTTAACGACGATGCAGATGATCACGCGTAGATCCAGGGTTGGACCGAAACAAAATATTCCCTCCTACCATGGCGTGTCGCTTGATGCAAACGTCACGACCTTTCATCATCTCTAATTGCCTTCCTAACACCACGAAGTTCCCGAGTAGAGCCAGGACGCAGAGTGGGCTTTAGATAGCATGGTTGCCTAGGTAGCGCAGTATGGATCCGTACCTCTGGGTTCTCCTTAACAATCATCGGCGCATCTAACGCCGTGCGTTAACGTAGTCAACAAGCGTCTCGGTGTGGACCAGCTCCCGGGTTGTTAGCTTTCTGTGGTATATAGGGGCGAGAATACTGGCAGTGGCGTGTCTGATGGAAACCCAGGCTCGAATCTAAATCCTATGAACCCTAGTAGAAAGGCAAGGAAGCTGGGAGACGGAATACCAATTACGAAGAAAACCCTCTATTACTCGTATCATATGCTTCGCTGCACCGCTCAAAGACAATCCTACCTACGATTCTACTTGCTAGGCCAGGCCAGAGAGGCGTTATCGCATGGATATCGTCAGCATTCCCCGCGGGGCATATCGATGGGTGTCCGGTGCCTCCTCAGATGAGGTGAAACGCCTCGCAACTCGCATAGCTACGAATCTCACGACGTGTCGCTCGAATCTCACGATTTTCACTGCACAGAGCACTTCCCTGGATCACGCCAAACACCGTATCGATTGGGCTCGAAAGGTACTTGACATCATCGAAGTATCCACCCAACTGTCTGCAGAGCAACTAGGACTTGGATATGCATTACTGGAACAGTGGTCTCGTGAATTCATCAAAAAATACACCCAGCTATCTGCAGAGCAACTACGGCTTGATTTTGCAACACTGGAACAGTTAGCGAAGTACCTAGATGTTCTTGCGATCAGATGGGAGGAGACTCTTTGGAGGATAAAACAAGGGCGTGCACACCAGGAGATGATTGAATGGCTAAGAAGTTTCGAGGTTCAGGTGCTAGGTCTTCCGCTAGAACTTAGACGCATGATTCATGCTACCGACGATATCATGCCGTCTTTGGTAGAGAGGTCCAACCACCAGCTCCAGGAATTCCTTTCTCTTTCCTTAAGTGATAGGTTGAAGCGGGCGAAAGTCCTGCTACCGCAAAATCCGGACGAACTTGCTTCTGCGATCACGCGTAGGGGCGATATCACCTTCCAGCCATTGGCGTACCGTGACGAAAGTCTCATCTTTGCCAGCCAGAGAGCTCCCCTTGATAGGATTCCAGGAACCCCTGAGTTTCAGTGGGACGTGTCTAATATAAGTGAGCTGGCTGCGGCATTCAACTGTCTAGACTTAGCTGCAGATATTCGACTTCTCAAGGTCAAATATTTCTTCTACTATGAGGAAGGCAATCAGTTGCTGTTTGCCCAAACGCCACCCTACTCAACCCTATCAATGGCAACTCTAGCAGAAGTCATCGAGGCGGACTCGTTCCCTAAAATCACTACTTCTCTCACCGAGCGCCTCAAACTCGCGTATAAGCTTGCAGAGGCGGTGTTTTTCTGTCATACCGCGGGTCTCCTTCACAAGAGCATCACATCCTCAAGCGTAGTAGCTCTTCGACGGCTTCAGCCCCCTCAGGGCAATTGTATACCGAATATTGACGACTCATATCTCATGGTCTCTGAGCTTATATCCAATGTCCCAGCTGGGACCTTCAATAGGTTTAACTGTCCGAGGTGGGATTCTGAAATCTTCCAGCATATGGACTTGCTCGAAGGACAAAGAAAGACGTCTTACATCAGAGCATATGACGTCTATAGCCTCGGCGTTGTCCTTCTCGAAGTAGGACTTTGGCAAAGAATTGGGCATGCAATGAGAGACACTGAGTTGACGAATTTGGATTTGCTGGACTACGTAAGGGCATTGCCAAGGCTACTTCCAAAGGTAGGCTCGCGGCTTGGACAGGGTTACCAGAACGTAGTCAAATGGTGTCTTGATTTAACAGGCGATCACATTGTTAGGAATGACGAGTTCGTGCGTGAGGTGTTGGGCCCTCTAGAGAATATGGCAGTATGGATCTGAGACACTGGGCGAGGTCATTTCGTTGTTTTCCTAAGTAGCGAGAAATCTCATGCTTAACTTCTTGCGAATGTAACTCGGAGTTCCAATGGCGAGGTCATCCTCAGAGTCATCGATGATGATTACCGTACCGCTGGCTCCAGTTTCCAAGGTGTAGTTGGCCCCTGACTTGCCGTGAAGGATACTAACGGTCTCATGATGCCCAGGCAGACAGTCAGCCAAATGGGAGCTTGACGATGACTCCTGGTGCATCAACTCAGAAAGGTATGGGTGGGGATACCAACTTCGTCACCTCGCCAGCCAGTGACTGGGCCTGACTAGCAGTGTTTTGCTGGCAGTGCTTAGCAAGAGTGTTTCTCAGTTGTCAAATTGAGAATGCTCGATATGTCTAAAGTATTTTGCGACAGGATGAAGAATGTCGACAAACTCTCTCTCTCTCTGTCGAATGAATTCCATTCTCTAATACAGTGGTTGTGTTCAGGCAATGTTTACAGAGAGCTACGAAAAGCTGCAGCATAAATTAAGCTTCTGCATATCATGCCCACTTCTGCAGGCAGACTTTAATTTTTTTCTTTCTTCCGCCCTGTGAATCATCCTCCTGCATCTAGTGAGACCCCTGTGGTTCATATCAACCCGACGATGATACCAAGTTGACTGTCTTACTCTTTAGATTTGGAGTTCAGCTGTGAGAAATTGCGAGGCGTATGTCAAATATAACAAAGGTTTTAAAAAGATCGGCATTCCTATGGCCTCTCTGGAACCGACTTTAGCAAAACTTATGATACTTCACAGCGTGCCGACTTAGCTTCTCGTTTGACGGTACTCCTTTTACGTTCACTAACCTGATATAGACTTGGGGATATCCGGGTGACCGGGTCAGCCTTAGCGAGGTTGACTAGAGGTGTGCGACAGTGCGACACGCAACAAAAACGAGCCTTTGAATTAAGTTTGCTCTTCACGGCATGACGTATTGAACTATCCTTAATATCGAAGGGTTTCACAGCGTCAGAATCATTAGCGGTTATAAGATTAAACCTAGAACTTATTCGAAACTTGAGAGAGTATAACGTCTCCAAGACTCTCTTCGAGGACCTCTCGACTTCCCTATGTACCAATCACACTCTTTAACTTGGTCCGATACAATTAGATCACGCCCTAGTAATATTCATCTCTTGACTACATATGTTCTAACTAAGCTTAGCCAGTACATATAATTTTCCATCGTTCATCAAACCACGCAGTACCACTTGGTCTCCTATTTTGGTTTTCGCTTTCCACAATTCAAAGCAAACCTTTCTGATCTTAATGAAGATGATGCAATGCGTCTTCTGATTTACAATAGGGCCGAAGTCACAACCTGGGTAGCATAAGAAACCATTGGGATATGGTATTTAGAATGAACCTTACTTATCGCTGATCTGTCGAGAGTATATGATAAGTTTTTAGCTACCTCTGCAGAGCATCGAATTGTCAATCAAGGTTAATTTTAGTATCCGGCCGAGAGCTTTTATTGTGTCACTAGGTATTGGCTCGAGTAATCCCATTATGGATCGCTTTCAGGTTGCACTTTGTCCCTTGCATACGCGAAAGCGATGCCACGGTTCCTGGGGCACATAACCACGTATATTCGCTGCTTGTCGCCTGGACTGAAGAGGAGGGAGGCTTAGTCAAATCTTCTGAAGGTCCGAACTGTTTCCAAATTGGCCTGGCTTCCTTCTCTAAACGAAGGATGTGATCACCAGATTTGGGAGTATTCGTCTGAAATAGCATTTGCATCTAATATAATATCGGCCTCCTCGTTTGGAGGTGGAACAATATTTCTTAAGGGAAGCTCCACTTAGGAGAACGTAAGAGACATGGAAATCTTTAAAACACCAGGATGTTCACACAACCAACCCACCCTCTAAACCGCATCGTTTTAGCGGCTTTCTCCTCTGCTCGGAGATCTTTACAACCCACTAGAAAAAGGAATTTGGCAATGGGGTTGTGCCTTGCTCGATGGGCGAGCGACATCACAGGGACTAGAGCCAAGTCATCCCTTGTTTTCGTGGCTCAATGTCAAGTGTTGTCTGAAATTGCAGGCGGCAACCTTTCACCCTAACAGCGGGGTATATACCGATTGTGGGAGCCTGGAGCCGGCGATTGAGGAAGGCGACCACAAATACTCGCACCCATATCGATCGATTGTATGTTCATTCACGCGCGTTTAACCAATGCGTAAAAGGGTTTGAATTGGCTCTATGAGGCTGGTGCTTGGCGACGAGCATGGTCACGGTAGTGAAATGGCTTAGCGCGCGGGTAGCTTTTGCCGTCCCATTGGAGAGATAGATATCTTAACCCTGTAAGCTGTCTCACGGTAACAGGGGTTTACTTACCCTGTGAAGCCGACGATCCATACCGGCGCCTAAATCTTCCCGTGAGTGGGTATCAGCAGCCAAGGCTGAAACCAAGTGCCCCTTGGATCAAACCTTGGCAACGTGACGAAACTCGAGAGCGACTAGCAACTTTGCGCCATTTAACATAAAGCGCCTGTCCCTCGCCATACAAACGTACACTTCTCCTCATCTCAAATTTCCTGACAGAATATTCATCTCCTTCAGTCCAATCATCGGCACCTCATAAAATGGATTATTCGAGCCTCCGAAATGACCTTTACAAGCATGTGGCTTACCATGCCAAATTTAACCCGATTCTTGAGCCACACATGTCGATATGCCAAAGAGCTTTTGAGATACTCGATTGGGGTTCGATGCACCCACTGTTGAAGACTGCAATCATAGGGCTCATTGATGTTTGTGCAAAGCGTGTGCCCAATGAGAAGGAGGTTTTGAAGATTGTGCACTACTCCGCAGCGATGGCCAACTATGCTATCATTTTGAGGTAAGTTAATAACTTAGTAGGAGATCTCGAGTAAATGCTAAAACTATCTTACAGAACCAACACGGTCCCTGAAAAAAGCCAGCTAGAAAAAGGAAGATCTTCCTTAGCGACTCTCGAACCGCTGATTGGTTCCAATTCGGAGAAAACCGGTGTCGATAGTCTACTTAAGCTCTACTCTCAACTCGAAAGCTTTGCAGATTCCACAGTAAAGCTGGTAGAGCTGGGTAGTTCAGCAGCACCAATGTGGCAAACGTTCCGTGCCGGGCAGGACCTCCGGGAGAGTCTAGTCACTCTTAGAGACCAGATTTCACACGTGCTTATGGCGATGAATGACTTTGGAACGGAGAGCTCTCGAACGTCCGTTCCTCTTAGAGCGGATTTGCTAGATCAGGCCATTGGACAGTTGTCCTCCGCTTATAAGGGGCTTCACGGAAACATCAGGGATACCGGGCTTATCGAGCAACTGCAACCAAGCAATATACCCGAGCGTTTCGAGATGTTGCAGAATAGTGTTTTGATAGCTGCTGGTGTTTCTAAGCAGAAGAAGCAGGTTGACCCAAGTATGGAGACGATTGAGTCAGATATGAAGTTGACTAAGCTGGATAATGAGCCAATTAAGAAGCAGGATGACGATTGGGAGGCCGTGTAGGTTGGATACAACATTGTCAATAGAAGTAGCCACAGAAACTAGTGTCGAAACAGACTTCTTCAGAATTCAAAAGTCTAGGCCCTACGCGAATGATCGCGCTTTGTGCTGCAATGCTTAAGTCATCAGACAGTTATTCATAATTATACCTATACTCCAGAATGAATTCAGCCCTCACGTTGCGAAAGTCGAGAGCTAGGTTGGTGATCCCACTATGTTTACACAAGATGTCCACCGGACCACCGCTAGCCTCTGCCAGGTTTATCCCAATAGAAGTCCCAGAGGACGTTCTCTTTCCGCCAATTATAGTGATAAGGCTCCTCGACATCACCATCGTCATGAGAGTATATGTTCAATTGTGCAAGGTCTTGTGAGCTTGAATCCGTAGTCACGAGGAACAGAAGGTCAATCTTCGAGTTGAGATAGATATTTGTGTTGCTGTTCCACGATGGCTCGAACAAGGGCCTATACAGGCTCAAGGCAAGCTTCCGTGTTTCTGAACAAATGTAGAACAAAACAGGCTGCGGCGCAAAGATCTTCCACCCTTGGGTACCATTCGAGGCTCGATAGACTCGGTCCATATTTGGGTTCGAATCTCATACGGGAGGAGGTCAAAGCGAGCCATGTTGGCATTGAGTAAGGGGGAGTTGGGTGTTGTTGGAATCTCGTGAATCTGACTGGGAATTGAAATAATGAACGGCGAAGCCCGAGGTCATAAAGCAAATGGAGCAGGGCGTTCTCCCGTCCCCCGGCCCGGTCGCTGCATCAACTGTGATGACTTGTGGGCCGTCATCGGGGCGTAAGGAGGACAGGGGGGTTTGAAGGATGCATGATTTGAGGTGCTGCTGTTACCAGCCTGCCAGCCGTCCTGCATTGAGGTAAGCGCATAGCTCACGTGCTTGTCAATTCTTTTGCAAGCTCCGATCAAATCTCAGGCCAATAGATTCCTCTAGACCAAGAGCAAACGAGCACATGGAGCGCATACTCATGAAGCGTTCGTAACAATATCCTAAGGTTACTATTTAAAATATCAGAGAAATTTGATTCTGCAATAATCCTGGCACGCAAAGTGGAAGCCTGGCGCCTTAGCGTTCAGGCAGTCACTCGTGGAAGGACACGGTTGGCCAAATCTATTCTGCCCGAATGTTCACACTGCAAACATGACAACTTCTGTCCTTCACTCCGAGCCAGAAATCCCACAATGCCCGCCTGGAAACCTCAAACAAAGCTTCAGGGACCCCCTCGTTCAAGCACGCGTGCATCGCGATCGCGACCAGTTCATTGCCTCTATTCGTGACGAAGATGTTCGTTCCCTCGCAGCATTATATCACAACGGCGACGCTTGCGAATTCTTCAAGCCGCCAATTCGTGGCAGCTACAACATATGTTACTTTGTGCAATTTCAAACTCTAATTGATGGAGCCGGCGACAGATGGGTGGTGCGTGTGCCTCTGGCTCCATGTCTTGCATTTGGGAGTAGTAGCAAGCTTGAGAGCGAGGTCGCTACAATGCTGTAAGTGTGTTTCTTCGTTTGTAACAATAAAGCGATACTAACGGTTTTCTAGGTTGGTAGCTGAGAAGACGACAATTCCAATCCCTAAGATCCACGCCTATGCCCTCAGCGACGACACTGGGCCTTTGTCCTCGTTCCTCATACTCCAATACATTGAAGGCCGGAAGCTCACCCATACCGACCTCAGGGGGCTCTCGGACGAGCAGTGTACAAGGCTTCACACTTCGCTTGCCGGTATTTATGCTCAACTTCGACGACTCGAGTTCCCCTCGATTGGCTGTCTGACACGAGGGTCGGGTGGTTTCGAGGTCTGCAAGAGAACCGTTTCTATCGACCTGAATATGCAAGAGCTAGAAGGCCTAGCACCACGCTGCATTCAGAGCCGGTACTATGGCAGTGGCAGTACTCTTACTTCGGCCACTGAGTATGTTGCGATGCTCCTTGAGATTGCAGACAATGCTTTTGCTGGGGATCGCAGTCCTATCTCGCAGGAGGAGGGCGAGGATCAGCTCTACCATCTGCACATATTCCGCCAGTATGCTAGTAGGTGGGCTAACAACAACCTTGACAACGGCCCCTTTGTTCTTGTCCATGGCGATCTAGAGCTATTCAACTTGCTCTTCGATGATAATATGGATATCGTCTCTGTTCTTGATTGGGAATGGAGTCGAGTGGTTCCTTGCCAGTTCTTCATACCACCCTTATGGCTCAATAGTACCCCAATCGAGGATCTTTCCTATGGCTACCAATACAAGGATTTCCTTACGCATTTCGACAAGTTTTTGGCCGTTCTGCGTGTTATTGAGCAAGAACAATATGGGAACGAAATTTTGACAAAGGAATGGGAAACAGGCAAACAGAAAAGTGGATTCATGGTTGCTAATGCTTTAGAAAACTGGACCGCGATAGATTGGTTTGCGAGTCGATGGATCAACTTAAGGGTTTATGGTGGGAAGGAAGATCTCAGATCGCGAATAAAGGCATTTATGCAAGCTGATCTTACTCGCCAAGTATTCATCAAAAGGAGGGTGGATCGTGGTATTCCTTCGGAATCTGATTGCAAGAGGAATTATGACTTTGTACAAGAGGGTCTCACACGACTCTGGAAAAACCTCATTTCATGTTATCCCCGGCCCCTTCCATTAACTATGGGAAGCATCCTCCTCTTCGCTGGTGTGTCGCTCCTATTCCGAAGGCGGCGTTAGTTTTGTTCTTGTTTTGCTTCCAGTCAGATGCACATGTAATTACCTAAGCTGAACCGATAACGTACTTGATAAGTAAGCTGGCCGTGCATGTAAGGTGGCCACGCCCCACCAAAACCACCACTTTTACCTTCTTCAACCAGTCATGTCTCAACGAACTAAGGCTCAATTTGCTTCTAAGGAAG
>JAFJYG010001196.1:0-12739 GCA_017366145.1 Cadophora sp. M221
CCCTAAATAAACCATCCAAAGATCCCCCCCCCTGTCATTCACACTCACCGTCTCACTCTACTCTCCCTCTTAGCCTCTTGGACTTGGACTCACTTACTTCAAAATACAACCCGACCAAACCTCCTAGTTTGACCTTACTCAACTCAACCACTGACAAGCTCAATCAATCGAGAGTCAAGTAAGACCTTACCTAAGCCCGTGACGACGAGCTGGAATGACGAGAATGAAAAGCCTAAAGAAAATAAAATAAACGATCTTTCTAATCAAACTCAATATCGTGAAATATCCAAAAGCTTTCTATCTCTATCTACGAATAAACTCAAACTTCAACAAAAAGAAAGCCCCAGAAATAAATATCACCCACAACAACAAATTATACCTAGAGGCGAAGAACATAAAAAGAGGTCTGCTTTAATGCAATGTGTTTATTATCTGTACTTGTCTTTTTTTTTTCTCATTTGCATTTTGCATTAACAATTAATAAAGCCGTCAAAGCAACTTCAACAAGAACGAATGAACAAACACAAGGTCATCATCAAATCCCCCACCTCACACCACCGCACCAACTGCCTGTCTACCTTCTTCGCTATACCTAACCCCTTGAGTTCATCCAATCCATACCTACCATACCATGCCAACCATCCATCCTTCCATGTCCACTCCATACAATAAAACCACATGAAAAGAAAAAAGCCCATTTGGTCCCACATATACAACCGAATCCAGGGGAATGCCATTCTATAACGTTTGATTTACTCCACCCACAGAAAGACAACGGCAAAAAAGCACAGTATATTCGCATCTCTTCAACCATCTACATGACAACCCCAACGCCCACTGCAAAAGAAAAGGACATCTACCACGAGAACGTCATCAAGGCAGGGTTGAGCGCGAGAGGTAGTAGTAGATGGGATGCAGTGATCGTAGCCATCGGCAGAATAGCAACGAAGTCGGTAATCATCCAATCGTATGGAATGAATGATTTGCCAACTGCGAGAATGACCATACCTGCAATACCGAGGATGGAGAAGATCATGGAGAACTTGAACTTCTTCAAAACCTTGGGTACTTCGATGAAGAAGTTGGAGAACTCGGCTTCCTTTGCTGTGGCGCCCCATGTCATGTCAATCTCGAACATGTGGGCAAGGAGAGCTTGTGAAACGTGAAGGGAGAGACCACCCAAGAAGATTGCAAGCATGATGGTCCACTTGAAGTTCTCGAAGAGCGCGTAGAGAAGACTGCGTTCACCGATACGGTAACGCATGACGGCAAGAGCGATATTTCCGAGACCGTTGAAAACGATGATAATGGAGAACCAAACCTTCCACGAATCGACATAGTACTTGTCTAGGTAACCGTTGTACCATCCGATGGCGAAGTAGTTGGCGGTTGTCATGATCCAAGCGGCTCCAATAGCGTAGTAGGTACCGATGTAAGAGACGATGGTGATCTTCGAGGTGAAACGAATGTTGGAGAACAGGAAGCGACGGAACAGAGGAGTGAAAGGACCCTTGTAGATCCACTTGCGGATTGGGTGGAACAGAAGCTCGTTGCAACCATAGGCATATTTCTCCCAACGTGCCAACTCGTCGTACACGGTAAGAGAGACACCTTCTTTGAATCCATCACCAGCCCAAGCGGCCAAACGAATGGTGTAACCGCTGCACTGAAGACGCAGAGACATATCGAAATCTTCGGACACGTGAGATTCGGACCAGAACTTTTCATATCCATCCTCATCTTCGTAGGAAACCTGTTGGATAGCAGACCAGCGGAGAATGGCATTGTGGCCGACGAATGGGGCAACATCACCGTTGGCGACAGTGTAACGAATGGCAGTGTAAATGAGGTTGGTGAAGAAAGTGATACCGTTCTCGAAGTAGGTGTTGACAACTTGCATGACACCAGACGAGAATTGCATAATTCCGACTTCTTGAGATTGTTCCATTTCAGAGCAGGCATCCAAGAGACAATCCGAGGGGACACGGGTATCGGAGTCAACTAGAATTTGTTAGTTTCTACCGATTTTGAGAAACAGCCAAACGTACTCAGCAAGATGTAATCTCCAACACGGATATTTCCATCAGCCCAGGCACGTCCATTGTCTTCGAGAGCCTCCTTCAAGCATCGCTCGTAGGCTTGAGCCTCATCAGCTTGAGTCCAGTCGACAGGTCGTTGAATTAAGGCGAGCTTCTCCTCAACCATGCACGAAATATGGAGACCAAAGTTCATGTTCGACGCCTAAAACGGGATAGATCGTCAGCATTCAGCTCCAAACATTTAAAGATGGTGGAGGGTCAGGGCAGATTTCCATAGGGTGAATCAGTCGTGAGGCTGAGGAATGTGGGACCACTGGGTCAAAACACATTTTGTGGATCACCCGACTCCGCAGAATCTCTCATTGGGGGAAATCTTACTTTCTTGACTGTGTTTTTGTCAGCTGAGGTAACTCCAGAAGACGGTGGGGAGGACTTACATTTTCCTTTTCTGATGAAGTTGTCTCCATGCTTTGGTCTGGCAGTCCATCCAATGCTGTGATCAGCATAGAATTCGATTCTGGCGCGACGTTCCTCCTCATCGATAATTTGAAGACCGTCATCATTGATGAACATATTGGCAGATCCACCTTGGAGTTCGTAGGTAGAGATGGCTTGCTTGATCGACTTGACAGTTGGGGCAATGACAGAGCTCAAACCTTCCTTGTACACAGGGCACTGGATAGTGATGTGGGGAAGAGTCGCGGACTGGATCCGAGGAGGAGCACGAGCAGAGTAGAACTTGGAGTTGATGGTCATCTGTCGAACTGGGCCGAACAATTGAGCCAAACATCCCATGATGACTTGGGAGAAGAAGAGGGTGAAGAATATCTGGACGGGTGTCAAGGCCAGAAGAGCGAGACGAATGTAGCTGCCGTCAACTTCGACTTCGATGGCGAGTTGGCGGGCACCGGCTCCCAAGAACGTAATGACCAAGATCAAGGTCATGGCGACCAGGACGGTATTTTGCAAGTGCAGGGCACGCTTCTCTGGGATAATCTCTCCACTTTCTTCATCGATCTCATAGATGGCAATGTTTGGATCCTTCTTCTCTCCATCGTCACCATCAGATGGGCCATTCTTCCAGACAAGCTCCATCAATTCCGATTCAATGAGCTTCGCACGCTCAACAAGATGCAAGGCATCGTCATCCCAAACTACCAAAAGGGCTTCTGATGCAACGAAGGCGGCGAACTGATGCTTCCTCGCACGAGGGAGATCCTCAATCGTGGGGAGAATTTGGATGCGGAGACCATTAAGTAAGGGGACGTCAACCGCATCGGGGGACCACTGAAGGAAAGTTTTGATGACTCTCGAGTTGACAGTCATTGCACACTGGGTTTGTTAGCTATTGTTTCAACGTTGTCCAAGCAGTTCCTTACTTGAACATTAAGTGCAGCACAAGAAGATGCAAAAGCAGAATTGCCCAATTGTGGCGGGCAGGCCATGTAGGTGTTCTTCGTCTTCCGGAGGAGAACACCTTCGATTTCTCCACTTCCATCGCTGACCCAGAGATGCGAGCATTGCTGTTGGTACAGGTAGTTTACCATGACCTCATGCTTAATGTCATCCAGGAAAGTCGAGCTCTGTGTTGAGCGATTCGATATGGAATTTCTCGACGAGCCAAATCTCGACTGAGGTGGTTGGAGTTCCATATTGAAGCTGTTGTGGGGTGAGGGCGAGGACGCAGGCTTCTCCGTCATTACTACTGCGGCCGGAGGCTCAGGCTTCTTCGCCTTGAAATAACTTCCCAAACCCATGGCGGCGGTGTTGTTCTTGCTTCTTGATTAGGATATTAGTCGGGCGAGACAGCAAGAAGTCTCTTTGGATCCTAGAAATCCCTCGACGACTCCAGACGCGGACACGATACGGTTGAGCGAGTGACTGTGGGTGAGTGAGGGTATTACGAGCAACTCATATATGGAAGAGTTACTTGGTCGGCCTGAGCGTGTTTCCAATCAGTCAAGGAGTCGAGGATTTGAGATGGAGGGGTATCTTACGAATGATCTGTTGGAGGATGTATCTGCCTCGACAACAAGATCTGGTCGGTCGATGGACGAGTGTCGTTGAAGGCGGACACCTGGGGGAATTGAACGATTGTTGGACAACGAGTGTGAAGGGTGTGCGGCGACCCAGGATGTATATTGGGGGGAGCTAGACGGCGATCGAGGAAAGAAGGTGAGGCAAGCTGGGTGGAGACGGCGAGAGAGGTGGAGAGGAGGAGGAGCAGGAGAGAGGGTCTGGGCTAGCTGGCTGCTATCGAGGGGAACCGATGAAGGCAAGCGCGTGGATAGGAAGCTGGCTGGCTCGTTGAAGTCTGGGATGGATTCCTAGTCAGCCAAGCTGAAGCTTTGCCAGGGTGGAATGAGTGGACCTCGAGGGCGGGAGGTGAGACTATTCGCACAGGTGCAGGGCCGGAGGGAGAGGGCGAGGGCGAGCGAGGTAGTGAGGGAGAAGGGGACTTTGATTTGCCTTGACCCTTCACGAAACGAAGACGCGCGAGGGAAGAAGAGGAGAGGCTTTTGATAGTGTCGACGGGCAGAAACTAAGCCACACGGCAGAGATGTGGCCGGACTAGGGTGGGGGGGAGTGCAGTGGTAAGGGGGAGGGACGACGAGGGTATTTGGAGAGACACACCAGCCGGATGATGGAGCTGGATAAGAGGGCAATCTGGACCCCTGTGTCGATTAAGATCGGTCGTGCTGGAACCTTTGGCTCGGGGTGTTTGCAGTAGTGGAGTCGGCCGTGATGGGTGGTGAAAACTGTTGATATCGCAGATGGCCGGCATTCGTACTGTTCTGCTCTGTACGTCAACTCTCTCAACCTCTGCTTTAGTGCCTATAGGGAGTTTTGCAGAGTGCGTCGTGGTGAGTAGAAGAAGAAATGAACGAGATGCGAGCTCGGAATAGGTGCAGGATTCGCAGGCAAGTGCAGTCAGTCGTCGGTGTGACTGCCAACGCCAACGGACAATCAGTGCAGTACAGTACAGTTCAGTTCAGTTGCCTAAACGGAGGTTATTTCGGTGCTCGTGTTCCAATTCCAACAGTTGCACACGCGAAACCAAACCACCCTAATTCAGGCGTGGCTAGTCAACAGTGAAGGAAGGCGCTGAATGATTCAACTCTGGGCCCTAATTCTCCAGTGACACCGCTGGAATAATAACTTCTCATCGCTGTCATCGCCCGTCACAGTACTACAATCTGGAATGCCCATGAACCACGGATAGAATCAAATCTTCAATATCCAAAATACCCCTGAACGGACCTCTTCCATCCCCGATTCTGCTTCTCGTATCGCGGCTTGGCGTTCAGGGGCAGTTGCTACCCTTGTCTTAGATTAGCGCCATCTAGCGCCCCAGTGCCGTCGAAAGAGGCAGCTGTGGCTGCACACCCTTGCCAGCTAGCCGAGACATTGAAATGAACATGATGCAAGTGAGTTGGCCTTGGATGCCCTCTATCTCCCTCCCCTTTCCACGCAGTCTTCCATCTGGGCACCCAAGATGCCAGCCAACAACTCAACGTCCTTCCCAGCCAAGGGTTCGAATCCCCAAAGATAAGGTTCTGAGGATGGAAATCATCACGAAGCAGCCTCTCGGAGCTTTCACAGCCCTTCCATCCCGGCCTCCCCTGAACAGAACAATTCTGCCCCTGCCATAGCCAAACAAACAGGTCTCCTCTCCTCTGTTATCGCCTACCTACCTACCGCCCAGGTTCTTCCCGCCAGACTGTCGATCAATCAATAGATGTTTATTTTCAGGTTTTCCTTCTCTTCCCTTTCCTTCCCTAGCGCTATCATCATCATCGTCTCTTTCGCATCGTATCCACAAGAGGCTCTGAAGTGCACACAAACGGTGGGCGAATGATATCATTTTCTCGACAAGCTCGATCCCCTACTGCCTCCATACAGCTGACTTGACTTCACCTCAACCATTCAGGTTGATATCAAATCCAGTAGTCAAACCCACCTGCAGTCTTATCCAGTCATTTGAACCGGCTCCAAACTCTTTTACCTCGTGCAACTGCAGCATCTATTAAGACCATGACAAAGAAGGTGGCATGTTGTAGAGGGGTAAAAGATAAACAACCACAAGGTTCTGGAACTGCTGCCCGCCCCGTCAAGCAAACCAAAAAACCGGATCTCTCCCTCCCTCTTTCTCCATGGTTCCAGTGTTCCATCGGGGGATAGGTGGGCTTGGAATAGGGAATGTGGAAATGAGATGGAGACCTGTGCTCAATTTCACTTCCCGATCAGGCCGCATTTATTGCCAGGGTACTCCGTATCAGCAAGGAAACAAATGCTTTTGTCTGATTCTGATTCTGATTCCGAATCTGATCTGTGCCGATTTCGATACCTATCAAATATGCAATAAAATCGTGAGGTCATTCGGAAGATCTTTCAGACACTTACCTATCACTATCTCACGTCAAGAGTTGTACGGACCTAGTGAGGCTTTTCTTGAAGAGGGCATCCAAGATTACCATACCACCTATGAACCTTGATGGGCGCGCCCGCGCGAAGCCGAGGTCCACCTTTGGAACTAAAAAGCCTCAACTAACTCACTCACTCCAAGCCAAGGAAAGTCAAGTCTGCAAAAGTAAGGTTCGGATGAACCAAAATCCATCCATCCATCCTCAAGCCACGGGCGCAGATCTAAAATTACCCATCTGTCCATTCAAAACCCACCCACAAGGTGTGACGCTGCTCCCATCCAGACAAACTCAACTAAAGACAAAAAAAACACGACATCATCGAATTTCAAAAGCCAGCCCTATCTAAATTATACAGACCCATCCATCAATCGTCGGTTATCTTCAAAATGTCGAACTCGCGAGAAGTTAAAAGAGAATAAACATTAGAGGGTAAACAAAATAATCCCCTCACCAGAACACTCATCCCGTCTTCCCCTGTCGATCCATCCCCGTTCTCGTCCATCTTCCACTCTCGTACTCCATCAGCCATAAGACGGAAACGCGGGAGATCGGAAGGGAAGAACGTTAAAGCGGGGCCAGACAAGAGTCCAAGATATGATCTCTCCAATCACCACAAGCCAGTTTGACTGCCTTCATTTCAACACTTACTCAAAAACTTGAAATAACACGAAGTTTAGACTTCTTTTAAGCAAGTAGCTGCAAAACTACAGATATCTCTGACACAAGTCTGAAAGAAAAAACGAGGAAAGACACGGAAAATCCAGCAGCATGGGTCAAAGGCGGAATCAAGCATTACGCCGCCGCGGCTTCCTCTGTTTCCTCTTCCGTCTGGCGTCTGGCAACTTTTCCCTATCTCACAGTCTCACCATATCAAACCAGATAGAAACAGGGAAATCAGCCGCCCTCTCCAATTCCCAAACCAGACACCTCCCGTACCACGATAACTACCGAATTCGTAAATTACCTCCAGACCTCTTTTTTCGTTTCCAGACCGGTCTCGAGAATCTCCTTCAGCTCTCCACTCTCCTTTCCATTACCGCTTTTCCTCCTCTTCTCCTCTCCTCTTCTCTCCCGAAATTAAACAAAGTCCAGGCCTGTGTCAAGTTGTCAACAACCTTACTATCGTTAACTAATTATCATAACGGTAAAGCCCAGCCAGTCCGTCGCCTGTCAAATAGTTCTGGCAGCTGAATCCATATCAGACCAGACCAGACCAGACCACAAAGACAAGAGACGAGATTATCGACCAATCTCCAATGCAGAAATGCGCAATACACCTACGCCTCAACTGCACTGCAACCGCAGGAGAACGCTCAGGGACTGTGTCGGTGTATCGGTGTCGCACCCAAGCCCTAACATGAAGTGAAGTGCCAAAGTGGCGAGGCACACGAGGATTGATGTCAGCATGAGCTCGCACGCACCAAGGAGCCTCAAGGCCACCCTCAAGGGTCCCCGTTTCGTAAGATACAGAGTAGGTACCCTAGAAGCTAACCCAGGCAAAAAAGCAACAAAGTTCATTTTCCTCTCAGAGCCTCCTTTTCCGAGAAAGACCCATACAAACTACCGAATAATAACAGAGAGAGGACAAACAGACCAGGACCTCCACGTTACAAAGTGCCACAAACACAACCTTCCCCCACCCAATAAATAAACCAGTCTTAATATTTCAGAATGCCAGTTTTTTCTCTTATCTGCCCAAGTATGAAGGGTAAGGCAGGGTAACATCCAAGTTCCAACAACGCACATGCGATGCGATGCTGCAACGACACCTTCCTACCCCACTTATAAGTCGGAATATGATAACGGGTGCAGGTGAGGTGGAGATGGGAAAGTGGATCTTGGCGAGCCGCATCTGCATCTGCATCCAACACTTTTGGGACCGTTCTCCGACCCAAGCGTTTAACAAGTGCATATCGAAACGAGAAAGAAAAGGAAAGACGCAACAGTTGATATCAAGCTTTCTCTAGAAAGTAAATTTACTTGGGGATCAGAATTTTACAGTTGCTGAATTCATAGAACACATTTAGATCCTTACTTACCACCGCAAAAAACGAGCAAGCAGAAAAGAGAGACCGAATTTATCCAAATGCCCATTACCCACAATCCATGCACTATGGTACTGTATGCAGTTGAGAGGCACGTCACATTACACCAAAAAACCCTTATCTCCCATCTCTACCCTCTCCCCTTCCTTATCCGCCACCCTCCAAAACCCAAGGCAGGAAATTAAATTGTGACTCCTGCACTGAACGTCACCTTCTGCACAATCCCTATTCTATTTCAGGCAATACAATACAAATCTGCAGCCTCCCCTAGTCTCAGAAATGAAAAAAAGAAAAGAACCCTCGACCTCGCTTCCAACCTTCCCTCCCTCCTCCCTCCCGTATCGCAACGCCCAACCGCCACAAAACCCACACACAAAGCTACGCAATTGGATCAACCCCCTGAGTGGCGAATACCTAATCCATGCCGTACCCTCAATTCAAGCTTTGACTTGCTTGCTTTGGCTTTTGCCGACCGCGTTTACGTGTGAGACATGTTCTCTTGCTTCCGTAAAGACAGGGGCCTTATCTTGACCCCCGGCCTGCTTCGTTTAAACGAACGAATACTTCTATGCAGATATGAGTGGGATGCACAAGATAGGTACATATGCATATGCACGTGAAGTGAAAAGAGACTCGGGATATCGAGTCTTGAATCTCAAACGAGAGGCTGGTACTCCGTATCGGGTGTGAGCATTCATGTGTGCAACATCCATCCATCCATCTATTCTCCTTTGAGTCTTTCCTTCCGAGTCCAGAACCAAATACAGAAAAAGTCACTTCCCTTCCAGCAAGTGGCTGAACTATCGAGTCACACAATCGACAGAATAGGTACAGTACAGTGCGGAACCCCCACCCAGCCTGGTAAGTAACACGAAGTACCCTTCACGCCTCACTTGGTATCTTTCGTACCAGCTCAGCTCAGAGACACAGAAGTATCGGTGAGGTACCTAGGTACCGGTACTTCACATCCATGCATTCTGTATACGAGTACCATGTACATGTACAATGCGCTGTCATGGTACAGTACCGGCATGGTTTCTGAATATTGGAACAAACGGCACGGTAATGTACTGTACCAGCTGAACTTTGCAGTGCAGCTCTCTTCTCTGTACCTTTTCTATTCAATTTTATGTACTTGTACTGCAGAAGGAATGGAATATTAGAAAGGTACAGCATAATGCGAGATTCTAGATTCGGGATCGCATATGCAAGATCTCTTCTCTCCCTCTCTCTAAACGTAAACTCTCACCGCCACAAAGTCAAAGCCCCAAGAGTCCTCCGTACACACATCAAGACCATACCAATACAATACAATACAAAACATCAAGTACCGTAAAGTAAACAGGGAAAATCAAGCTTCCCCCATCCCCAGATCTCTATGCTTGATTCATCGGATATTCCTGATAGAAAAGCTTATGCCTGTTGGCTTGCTTCAACTGCTTGCTTACTCCGTATCATGCATGCATAAAGCATCAGATCAGAGAAGCTTTTCCCTCCCGCTGTTTGTTGGGATTCGGTATTTCCTGTCCGTCAGTCAGCCTCTGTCTCAGTCTGTCTCAGCCGCTGTGTTTCCTTATCTTTCCCTCCTCTCGGTGTGTAGGCAGGCAGGTAAGCTGGTAGATTTGAATTGAGTCATTGAAGTAAAGGCTTTCCACGTTTCCTGGTATCGTTGTGCATTTCCTATATTTTCGTGTGTACGTTTATAAGCTTGGTATTTGTACAACATTGCCTTCTAGAAAGATCGAAGAGTAAAAGATTGTCTTCCTTAAGGAACTGAAGGACATGTGTACCCGTGTGCTAGTGTAGTGTAGTGTTGTATCTTGAAGGTATTCCCAAATCAAGCTAGCTACTTGCCAGCCAAATGCAAGCAGACGCATCTTCTTTTATCTTCTTCCTCTGCAGAAGATTTTATTTTCCTTCTATTATCTTTAATGCCCTATATGTTTTCACCACTCTTGTCGTACAATTTGAGAAACGCCTTCCTATCTGTTCCCATCCTGTTAGTGCAAGCCTTCTTCAAAGCCATCATCCAAACAACCCATCTCCAATACCCCAATCATTTCCTTCCAGACCAAACGAGGGCATGTTCAAACTTCAAACCCCTTCAACGCTCAAGAAAATATAAATTACCCCATACCCTCCTCATCCCCCCCAGCTCCATTTGAAAGTGCATCCATCCAGCTCAGCCCAACCCAATAAAAGCCAGCCTCAAAAACAAAACAAAACCACATCCCGGACAAAACCCACCCAGATCATCCATCTGCCTGTCAACTACCGTTGAAGACCAATCCAGACCCCCTCACCAAAAACTCACTCACTCAGGGGAAAGCACATCCAAATCAAGCAACCAGCCCTCAGCGCCGACCAAGCCCATCAAACCCTCTCTCTCAGCCTCGTCTCACTATCCCCAGCCCAAAGCCGAAGGAGTGCATACTACGTCCAGAACAGAGTGACTGCTGACCAAACAAGCCAAGCCGCCGCCAGGAACAGAGACAGGAATAGCATAGCTCATGAAAAGGGGACGGACGGGAGAGAGAGAACTTGAGTTCTTGTCAGGTACACCCGCCGAGTAAAACGTAGCGAATGGAAAGAACGGGATAAATAAAAACACCAGAAATGGGAAGAGAGAAGCAAAGAAAAGGAAAGGAAAAGCATGTGAGAATCAAAACGGCGAGGCTGACTCCTGTTTGCCTCAATTCGTCAGCTCCAAATAGAAAACAACCAATCATAAATCATAACCACAAAACCGCATCAACGAATAGAAAAGTCAGACAGAGAGAAAGGCGTTTGATTCAATCACTCACATCACAACCCCTTTCTTTTGGACTATGAATTTCTGACACCTGACAGACACCTGACAACCGACACACGGGAAATGCTTAGCTTAGCGACTGGGTTATTCCCTCCCCCTTCCTCTCCCTCCTTAACCCCAAACCCCCCAAAACGGAAATCCAAGACAAATAATAAATAAAAAGCGCCAAAAAAAAATTCAAAGCAAAAACCCCCAAAAAGCTGCTTAGTCCATTCCATCACTCTTAGCGACATCAGAAAAAGCGAGCGAGCGCGCGGTACAGAAAGGGGAAGAGAGGCCAGACTGCGGCAAGCAAGCCCATGTGGAAATTACGACGTTCCTTCGCCTTGACGCCTTCGTGTGCCTAGGAGCCGCGCTTTGTCTTGTCAAGTTGTCGTGTTCTCAATTTCCTCCTTTTCTTTAAAAAAGGGCATTTCTTGATATTTTCGATGCCACAAGGAAGAGAAAGGGGCTGGCCAAGGTCAAGGGAATCGGCACTTGTCAAGGAGAAGGGAGGCTCAAGTTATCAACCGGGAACGGTAATACACAATGGCAGGCAGGCATGACATACCACAGCAGCGTCATCCATAACTTTGCGTAAATCCCATCACATCCCATCAAATCCATCTATGCCGAAAAAAATACACCATCATCGGAGATTCATAACTCTACAGAGCAGAGAAAGAGATCGGTACAAGCTCAACAGTCCACCAAGAAAATCTTCCAAAAACTTAACCATCACTTCCCTCCACTTCATAGACCGTACATACATAGCTAGAGAAAAAAAAAACACAATCCCTCAAACGTCAAACCCCAAACCCCCAAGACCTGTCAAATCAACCCAGCCATGAAGCTTAACTTCCACCTCCCTTCCACCTTTCTCATCCCATTCCGTCCCGATATCGATACTCACACCGCCACAACGTAAACAAAAACCTCCCATATGTCCGGGAACCTGGGTGGAAATGAAAGCTTGATATACGCCACCCTGAACATAATCTCACAACACAGTCAGTACCTGGTACTACGACGACCAACTAAACAGTCATCTAAACGAAAATAGTGGACAATCAGTGACCAGTGAGTGATCTGCAATCGAAGAGAGAGAGAGGGGGAAAGACAGAGAGAGTCTTAGAAGTATTCCTTATTGAAATTTTTTTCAAGATTGTATATCCTCATTAAACCCATCTAAAAGGGGGCCGCTTTGTTTGTATATTTTGTTGTTTGTATGTTTTGTGCTGTCTGGCTCGCTGTATAACATCAGGCATTTTTATTTTTCAGCCCGAACCGTGACGAAACAGATAGACAAGCAGACATGAGAAGCAAGAAAAAAGAGAGGCACCGGACGTGAGAAAAGGAAAAGAAGAGACCATCGCCATCGCCATCCATCCACTAAGCCCAAATATCTACCCTGACAGTGACATAAACCCCTTACCC
>JAFJYG010001197.1:0-12713 GCA_017366145.1 Cadophora sp. M221
TGCTGCAGGTTACGCCTTCAGTTGTCGACGAAGTACGAAGAAAAAAGGGCGAATTATTAAGCTTTTGACGTGTATTCGAGGAGGCCACAAATACAAGGAAATGGGAGACTCTTTACTACGACAACGTCAGCGAATGACGTCGAAAATAGCCTGTCCTATTAGAATAGAGGCCGCTCTGGCATATTCACAGTCACTGATTGGGAGGTGCGCAGGGGTTGGACGCCTTGTATTGTACTACAAGTTGACTAAAGAGTGAAGGTCTCCGAACGACGCTCTATATTCATGCATACCCCTTGGCATTCGGGAGTAATGATGATGACAGTGCCCGTTATTTTCGTCCCTTTCGGTGATGCACTGAATGCTGTATCGACCTGACCCCCCAGGGGGTAGGCATTCGGGAGTGGGTCCTACGGTTGCGCACAACAACCACAAAGAACAACGCAACGCACCAAAATCCAACGTCACGAAAACAAAGGGCAAAGTCTGGGAGCCGTAGAGTGCCTCAAATGCCAGGAGGGAGTTGTTGTTTAGTTTTGGCCGCTGTTTTGAATTCTGCGAGCCATAAGAGCTGTAGCTTAGCACTTAGCAATTTAACTAACCTTAACCCTAACCTGTCTTGGCAAGCAACCAAGTTGGCATTGGTGGCTTGGAAGACTAACTGTTGTTTAGAGTAAGCGGCACGACGCGGCCAGCTGTAAGTCCTCCTGGTAGTTGGTTCGAGTTATGAAGGTCAACTCATTTAGCAAGGTACACAAATAACTCGCCATTTCTCTCCTTAAACTCTGTAGACTTCAAAATAGTTCAATCTGTGAATCTGGTGTAGTGATTTACTTACATGTCGTACCAAGATCAGAGCAGTTATCTCTCGCCTCGAGAGCAGGAATCGCAATACCCCCCGCCTCCGGACGAAGAAGATGATGGTGCAAGAGATTTATATCACGAACGTGGTCACGCGAGTGGAGGTGGCGTCACCCTACCATCTATTTCCCCTTACGGCCACTATGGCCTAACTCTCCCGAATGGATATCCCGCCGACTCTCGCGGATACCAGCACGATCCATACCAAGCTCCTATTAGACAATACACAGACGATAGACAGCGGGGTTATGACAGAGGTGGTGCCCAAAATATGGCTTTCACTCCATCCGGTTACAGACAAAAAACAGCGATTACATGCAGATATTGCAGGAGAGGAAAGGTAAGCTCGTTACATTTTGTCATACTCTGTGCAGTGTTTTTCTGGTGTACTTTACACTCTAAGAACTAACATTTTCCCAGTTACGCTGCTCAGGTTTTGACCAGAACCCCGAAGGACGTTGCTCCAACTGTCAACGCTCCCAGCAAGAATGCATTTTCACACCTGCATCTTTGCCAACTCAATCTTTCGTTCCCGCTCATGCTATGTTTCCTGGCATCCAAAACACGGGTGTTGGCCCTGATGGGCGTTCTCATTCAGTAATGTATCCACAAGGAACTCAATTCTTCGGAGCGTACGGTCAACCATTAGGCCCTATTTGACCCCCAAAAAGCTCTTCTTCCGAATGCCCAACTCGTACATTCACTGGTTCCTACGACTCTTTCCCTGCAGACCACGACCGGCTTCCACCGCATCAATATCCAAATAGCCCGCAATATGAGGAACTATACACTCGTACTGAGAGTACTGCTCATTGTCAGGCAGTTAGACAGGATCTACGGCTACCTCCTATCACATCAATGTTAACCAAGGTAGCTAATGACTCTCCTGGAACTTCCACTCCCTTATATTTGGCCTCCAGCAACCACAAGAGTCCGGCCCTCCCTCAATGCCACGATCAACTCCCACACTTCCAAGCCTCGGTGGAAGAGGCAGAAGCGACCCAATGAGCTTGAGAAGTATTATACAGCGGCAACCAAATACCAGCTTTATAGGATCTTGAGGGACTCGGAGATCAGATTATAGAGAGAGAGAGATAGCAGCCTCTATTCTTATATATACTCAGTTACTCCCTACGAGCCTCCTTTTACAGAATCAGACAACTTTATCACCACTTTGATAGCACCTACTTTATGCTCCACTTTGGTACGACAGAGGTGATGATGATGATAATGATATAAATTAAACGTCTTGTTCGACCTCCCGAAGGATAGCTTTTAATAGAACAAGCTGATCAACTCAATTAACGCTCTACTGACCTTTGCTACAGATATCAAATGTATAATAATAATTTTGAAACGTTTTATATTAATAGTCAAAACTATTTTTCAAAACTCTGGTTTTTACAAATTTAATAAGTGTTTTACAAATTAAATTTTGATAAAACAAAATTCATAGCTTATACGCCATTATACTAATAATTTATAAGACTTATTGATTTTATAAGTAGTTACAGTAATGCACGCTTAAGAAGTCACAATTATAAGATCTTACATAACTTATAAATTTATTTAAACAAATCAGTTTTTAAGTATTACTTACAAAATTTATAATAAACTAAGTATAAATATTTATAACATAATTATAAAGAAATTACTTTATTAATCCGAATCTTTTAATAATTAATACTTTATATCTGAAATTAAGTTTTAATTCTTATTTCTTTATTTCTTTAAATTCAATTCTTAGAAATTCTTACATTTAATTAATAATCTTAATTTCATTTAGTATAATAAGTGAAAATAATTTTAGTGATTAGTTTATTCTTTTTCATTAATTATTAGCTTTAATATCTTAATTACGTATGATTCCTTGAAAATTTGACCATATTGATCGACTTGAGGCTGTAGGGTAACAGACGATCAGTTTGTGAACAAGCCAAGATTTCACCCGAGATATATGACTAATATGCGGCATTCGCACCAAAAGGTGGTTCGTTAATGCACGATGTTCTAGACGTACGCATGCCAGCGCATACTAAGTCAGCCTTGCGCGAGGCTGATCAGAGGTCTGCGATATGCAACAAGAAAAGACTCTGTAACCGTAGGAAGGGGTACGGGCTTGGCACTGCCTAACAGGGTTGCTTCTTATCTCGGCGGCGCTGACACACGTTAGGAAAACGATTGTACGTGATGATCTGACATCCAGATGTGACAATTTGGAGCTAGTTACTTCATCTCTTGGGTATTTAAAGAGCTGTACGGCCAATTTGTGGACTAAACTCGACGAGTACTTTGATATGGCAGATCAAACTGGTGCTATATATGCGGCGGTTGTTACTAGGCCTCAATCGAAGTGGAAATACTTCCAAAACACCTGGAGACTCTACCCCAGGACCTGGCTCACTCGCGGAAAGAACGCTCTTGATCTCCTATAGAACGAATATCTTGATTCCAACATTGAAGATACCGGAGAAGCAGGAGAAAAGCAGCCAGGTACTTGTACCATTGATGACTTTGTTAAAAGATAACGAGCCCGAAGATCAGCTTAAGGTATGGCTCGACGCAAAGCTTATATCAAAGTATTTTCGAATAGATGGCCGGACGATCAGCTATAGTTGTAGCTCCCTAGATGCTTACAACAAGGCCCGGGTTTACTTTAAGATCTTCCTCATAATACTAACACATACGTCACCGCTGAATAGTCTTGATTCGATGTCGATGCTAAGAACCGACGGACAAACGTACCTATAAATTTGCCTCTACAGTGTCTCCAACTGCTTCTTCATTAACCTTCATATCTCTTACTTCCGTCTTCCACTCTAAAGACCCGGTTTATGACTTTAAACACTCTGAATATTTGATTATATGTATACTTATCTTATTCCAGCGATCCGAAAGAGTGATTTTGTCGCAGAAAACACGCGTTTTAAATCTGAGGACATGGTCGAAAAAGAGAGCATATTAATGGCTATTTTATTAAGGTTTGGGTAAGCCTTCTGTTAAGCAGGTTCAAGCCATTAATTTAGGGGGTTATCGTAACTAAAAACACGCCTAAGGTATTAAATGACGTTTAAAAGAGTTTAAATATCGGAATACGGGGTAGTACTTAATTATTCTATGTGTTGGTTCGCTGAGCCTCTTCATGCATTCTGCCCAGGGATCCCCCTGTAAAGGGGTTTCAGACTACTTTCGGCCCCCTATATAGACCTACCTTCGCCCTCTTCTAGAGGGGGCAGACACCTTGAATACAACCATTTTTGACTGTCTCACTTCATGATTTGATATATCGATATATCTTGTGAGCCCTTACCGGTACTGCACCGACAATGTAGCGGGGATTACAAACAATAGCCGTAAATAAAGCATAATAAGGTCACTATCAGGTTAATTTAGCATACCACGATGCAGGTTATGACGTTTAGGAAATAAAAATTCCGCTCGTTCTTCAAACTACTAAGGAATTTAGGAGTTTAAATCGAAAGGAATTAAAATACGTTATTTTTACAAAGCAAAACTTAAGAGAAAATAAAACGCAATAAGGGAAAGGGTAACAATCTTATATCCTAACCAAACGCATTTTACGTAATAATTAATAACTTAACCTTCTTATTTATAAATAAAACATACACTTTTGCCTTCTCCTTCGCAGTAACCAAAGCGCGCTAATACGATGCACTAATAACCTTAATCAACGACAATTCTTCTAAGCCAAGGCTTTATTTTAGTAACTAAGCGAATCTGCGGCCGCCTTACCTAAAAAACATCAACAATAGTAAATTAATAATATTAACATTATAATTCCAATGATACAAAGCTAATAACCAATGCGAGAGCTCGGCACATAGACGGATAATGCGGTCTTTGGTCTGCCGGTTTCGTTGTCAATATTCCGGTGACAGCGTAAGAAATTAAGTAGAGTAGAGCAGAGTAGTCACTATAATCTTGCAATTTAACTCAGCTGCTGTGAGCTTTTTGCTGAAGAATGTAATTAGGTGCTATACGGGCTTTGTTTCATCTTTCACTGGCCACTCGCTAGGCTGCGAAAGGACTCCAGTAATTGCAAACTTATTTCCAGCCTTCGGGGCTTGCATAGAGCGCAGAGGCAAGTCCTACTAGTCTTGGTTTCTATAAAATTCATGCCTTTGACTAGGTTTTGAGTATTTCTAATACCATCTAGACTAGCATAGTCCATTTTACGATGCCAGAGCTTAATATCATGTTAACTTTACTCAATGGCAGCCGGAAGGGCTAGACCTGGCATGAAAGTCGGTGATATTAGCAGGCTAGCTAGTTTGAACATTTGATAGATATCGTATGAATCGCTAATGTAGTAGCACCAAGGCGTGGATTCCGCCACGTGTAGGTTATAACAACAAATGACCTAGCACCGGATAAATCATAGGCCTCATGCTTCGAACCGCAGCCCCAACCAAGGTCAGCCTCCCAGCTAAGCTCAAACTCTTTTAGGCCATTATTAATAAGACTAGTACTTTCTAAGGCTACCTGTATCGTCTGTAGGGAAGGCAGTTTCGTTAGGCGCAACAGTGGATGTGTAAACAATACTAATGCATCGCTAGCAGTACAATCAACGTGGAAGGTTAGATCGACGAGGTTTTGAAGTGCTTGAAGTATATAACCTCCATTGATCCTATCACGACAAATAAGCTATAAGATAAAGAAGCGTGGACAATCCTCTTACGGAAATCTACGTGTTCTTATATGAAGACGGCGAACACTTTGAATAGCAGTTGAATTTAGATCCCCAAGGAGACTAAGATCCGATCCCTCAACTGCAGGTGCCCATGTTCGATAATATATCCGCAGAACCGTAAGGTAAGAAGAGGTATTTCTTGGTCGGAACGCATCCAGAAGTACTACAGCGCTTTTGTGATCAGGGGCTGCAAACTCTAGGATATATGGCTGGAGCTCCACGGGTAGGCGCTCAAATGGGAAGGTCGCTATATAGGCTTGGGCCAAAGACATAATAAAATGATTTTCGTAGGTTTGAGCGGCTATAAAAGAAGTTGTAATATTTATGTTAAGATTTTGAGTTGATGATGTTATTAGTGTAAGGTGAGATAAACACTATTATAAACATAAAGCAAACTCAAGAAACGAGTTAGAGGAGTATTTTCCTGGCAATTTAATAGTAATTGCGTAAGTCAGTAGTAACATAACGTTATACAGTATTAGTCAACTGCTGTTAACCACAAGGCGTTTTTACACCAAAACTCATACTGTTAGGCCTTCTATAATAATATAACCTCTTTACGTATTTGTTGTTCCTTTAGTAATGTAATTATTTTTTTAAATGACCTATATTTTATTAATAAAATATAAAGCTTAATTACTTTAATTAAACAAACCAATCAGTATGAAAGTATCACGTGTATCATTTATGCTAGATCTAGCGGTGAAAAGCGTGTTTTCTCACGACACGTGATTTTATTTACCCCTAACCCAGTGAAACCTCTTTTGATTTTAAATCCGAGTATTAAGAATTAAGTATTATGTTATAATAAAGAATTGATCTCAAGGAATTAGCTATAGTTAAGTGTTTAGTGTGAATCTTGGTGAGGAATCACGTTTTGGTTAACAGCAGTTGGCGGTGATTGTAACAGCCAAGCGAAGTGTCGTTGATTGCGCCGAGCTAATGCGGGAGCAAATTCGTTGTTGCTTACGCGGAGAACAAATAATTTCACGGCGAGACCAATTCGGTGAGCAAATTGGTGCATGAGCCCCAGGGCAAGGCCCAGTCGCAACTTTACGTTGGTGACAGCGAGGCGCTATTCTGTTACGTGGCGAGCCTTGGTGTGGAAAACACATTTTAATGTTATTTCGTTAGTCTTCGGTTACTCGTTCTTGAGTCGTCGTTAAACTTACTTTCGGCTTATTCAGTGATGTGTTTTCCTCAAATGTCTCGCTTTTTCCAAATACCTAATAATTGCTTATAAATAGGCTTTCTTATGATAGAGGCCACTCTGGCATATTCACAGTCACTGATTGGGAGGTGCGCAGGGGTTGGAAGCCTTGTATTGTACTACAAGTTGACTAACTAGAATAGAATAACAATTGATTTGGTTGAATAGAATAGACTAATCACGTGTTATTCTATTCTAGTCTATTTGACACGCTGAACCCTGTCCCACGTGACAAGCGCTGTGACAAACGCCGGAATGCTGGTTGCTGGAGTTCTGGCTATGCTTCCTGGACTCGCGAAAATGATCTAGATGGTGGTTAAATATAGCTAAACAGGTTTGTACTGCCTCAGGCCTACTTCCGAGGAACCTCGGCACAAGCAGTTCCTTGCGTACCAACATTAAGAAACTAGGCTTTGATGTTCGAGGACTGCAGTATTTTCATTCAGCAAAAGACGTATTAGAATATTGAATTAAATGACAAGTGAAGTCTCTAATATCCGTGGCAAGACAGCCCCTAAAGCGAAGCTCTCATAATAATAATTAAAGTCCAGATTCATAGTCCACGTTCCTTCAAAACCCTCTTGAAAAACTTCTGAAAACCATTCACGTTGGGCGGACCAATCATTGTCTTGTGACTTCCCTCCACAAGATGATATTTTGCACCTCCCTTCACAAAAGCATCCCACTTAGAGATATATCCAGTGAACCAGTCTTCGACATTTGTAGCCGGCTCATACCCTGCCACTGGCACTGTGTAGAACACGTCCATACACTTCACCATTCCCTTTGAATCATAATCCCACAAGCTCCTCTTCATAAAGAGAGCAATACAAGCCCAATTATTAATACTTTCTTTGTTCATACCTAGCTGTTGTAACCTTAATTGCGGAGCTTTGCTCATAATATGGTCAAGTACCTTTTCATGAGAGCTTTGTCGAGCTTCTAGAAGGTAGGAAATTGCGTAGTCTTCCTTTATAAGGCCGACGAATGATGCGAGGAGCAGCACGACCCTATACCAATCGTAGTTTTTGACTCTATCCTTAGAGAAGGGTTGTTGGTCAAAGACACCAACAAATTTAACCAAGTCGCCTCGACTTTCCATTCGCTTTGCTATCTCGAACGCAGGAATACCTCCGAATGCATAACCCGCTATTGCATATGGTCCCTCTGGCTGCTTTCTCTTAATGGCTGAGTGGTAGGTAGTAATGAGTTCGTCCAAGGAGGTGAAGTGTGGCTCGCCATCGAATCCTCGCGCTCGGACAGCATATACTGACCGATCGTTGAGATAACGCGCGAGATTCATGAATATGAGAATTTCGCCGAGGCCGGAGTGGATGAGCCATATTGGTGTCTTGTCGCCATGAGCTTGTAACACCACCACCGGTAAGAAGGCATAGTTTTGCTTGAAGCTATCCAAAGCTGCTGCTAATTCGTGAATAACTAGATGCGAGAACAATGTGGTGTATGAGATATTGGTAATTTTGAGTACAATTTGAAGGAATGACTGGAGATGTAAAAGGTTTATAAAGGACAAGCCAAGGGCGAAGAGATCACTATCTCTGCCTATCGGTACGCTGCTGTTTGGGAACAATCTAAGACAAGTGTCTATAATAATTCGTTCGGTAGAGGTAGCCGCTTCTTGGTGCAAGGCCCTTTGAATCTGCCTCAACTTCACTTCAGCAAAAGCGTTTGTAGCGTAACTCCCTTTCTCATATTTATCCCGGATGCTTTGGCGAGACAATTTTCCCAACGACGATTTCTGGAGACATGATGCTACAAGAGGGATGATCTCGTAGGGTCGAACGCCACAGGTTAGGGTGATTCTTTTGGATATTGCTATTTCCGTGGCACTTCGAGTTGCGTAGTCACCGAAGTCATAACTTAGTAGGTAGACAATGCAAAGAACCTCCGTATCATGGCCGTTTGGCCGATGCGGAAAAGCTACTGTATACGAAGAAGTGACTCCTGTAATATGTGCCGATTTAATAACGTTTTCGATTTGCTGCGAGTAGTAATTATTACCGTTAATGATAATGAAATCTTTGTCTCGGCCGGTCAGAAGGAGGTTTCCGTTCTTGTCGATTAATGCAAGATCTCCCGTTTTGATCCATCCATCGTGAGTAAAACTAATTACTGTTTTTTTGAGATTATTGAAGTATTCCTTGAAGACACAAGGACCCCAAAGTTGAAGTGAACCGGTTTCATTAGGTGCCGCTGCAGCCCCATCTTCACGTACAACGCGGATTTTGATAGCATTCGTGGGCTTTCCGACAGAGCAATGATCCAAATCTTGCGAGATGTCATAAGAAGGGCAGTCGAGGCTGTAGACTGCACCAGCACATGTTTCGGTTAGGCCTAGATCTGGCCGAATGAATGATTTCGGGGCATTGTACCTTTGCAACAGAGCTGTGAGTTTGGCCGCCGTTTCGATAGTATTAGATTTCCCTCCTGAAATAAGAGCTCGCAGATGAGAAAGGTCGATTGAGAGCAACTCGCCACTTGGAAGTGAATCCAAAGCGCAGTAGATTTTGGCGAGCAAGAAGTTCGGAGCGAAGGTGTATAACACACGATGATCACTTAACTTGTGCAGAAATTTCAAAGGATCTTTAACAGCTAAGAGGAGCGGAATATGGATCTGGTTAGCTTGGAGTGTTAGGGAATGCAGATGAATCTCGACTAGATTTGCTGCATGATCAAACCCTGTCCAAGCCAGGAAGGTATCTTGAGGGGTGGTTCCATGGATCTTGATCTTTCCGATGATGGAAGAGAGTATCTGGAGGTGTGTAAGAGAGACTGCTTTCGCTTCGCCAGTGCTGCCAGATGTCAGGAGAAGAACTGCAAGGTCTTCTGGTTGCTTCGAGAACCCCGGGAGGCAGTGCTTTGCCAAATCTGGGTTTGTGCTAGAACTTTCATTCAAGGTAGAGATGTTATCGATGTTAGTCGTTGTAAGAATCCGGAGTCTGAGTAGATTGGGAAAGTCCGACATAAGAGCTTCTGTAGTGATGATTGAGGGGTGCTGGAGAAGTTCTTGAAGTGATCGGATATGGCGTTCGCGGTGGTCTACGTCTTTGCTAAACTGTGTCGACATGCAGGGGACCCCTCCAGCAGCAACAATAGCCCAGAACCAAGAAATACCATCTAGACGATCTTCCACATGCAGAAGAATGACTGGATTCTTAGACAGCGCCCCGCTTGCCTCCAAACGTTTCGCCCTAAGAACAACCTGTTCATACAATTGCGTGTAACTGATTTTTGTCCATGGCGTTTCTGTGGTGCTTGAGTGGTGTATTATAAGTCCGTTCGCTGTGACAGATTCCGCCGCTTCCTTTAGGAGTCGGAATAAGTTTTGAGCCATCTTATCGTTATTGTGGCTCTCTGTTTGTGTCTAAGATTCGAAACGTTTAAAATGTAGTAGTTGGTAGATATAATAAAAATTATTCAGACTTGTGGATTGAAACAGTTGAAGAAAATCGAACTTGAAATTTATTTACGTGCTTCGGCTCACGTGCACTTCCACTGACGACCACAGGCTTCGACGATTAAAACATAGAAACAAGACTGTTATCAAACTTCATGTAACTTCCAAGCGCCGGCGCGCCAAACGTAACGAAAACGACCCACAATACGACAAATTTTCATAACGCTACAAGGGCCGTTAGTAAACGGTCCAATACAGGCGATAAACTTTAATGTCGTATGGTCTTGCAGGATCTCGAATGCCGAGTTCGGTAAAGTTCATCATAAGATATTAAACACAAATAATATAAGAATGCTAACTACTCGTTGATTTCCTGACTTTTTTTGAAATATTACCGACCTGTACCAACAGGTCGGTATTAGTAACTTGGACATATTAGCAGCTTGGACACGATAAATACCGTCTTAATCAAGGAATAACCTTTTTACTACTAATGCAATCAACTTCGGGAATAGAGCATTAGATCTGGAATAAAATTCTCTATTTATTAAATAACGTCATTTAATTCATGTTATGTATTATAATTGTGTGAATAATAATATTCATGTAATCGACGGATTTACGTGAATACGGAGGACGAGCAGAAACAGGGGTTGCAGGACGCAGGAAGTGAATAGGAGCACTCGACGCTAGCCACTTTGGGACTAGCCCACGATGAGAGCCTCTTATATAGAGCTCTCATCGACACCTTAGAGTAGCTCCTTAGACTTCAACAAAATACATATTGCAACCAAAGGTTTTTGCACCGTGTATAGACGTCTCACAAGGATTGTATAAGTTGTTACCTATTACCGGGAGGGATACGTAACATAGTGCAATCAACAAAATTAATATCATGACGCAACTTTGGATTGTTTAAGATCTTAGTCACATCCAACTCACTCAATGTGGCTTCAGTTGCCGGCGGTTCTATCGAGGCAGGCTTTGGCTTGGTCGCAACTCTCGCCAAACTTGGACCCTTGTTTGACAAGTGCTTAAATAAAGGTTGCTCGTAAGTTATACTTATTATTTTTGTCGGTAATATCACATGTATTTATTTGCATGACTCTCTTTGAAACCTCATGGGAGCTCTAGTCTCCACATCAACAACTATATAACCTAGCTTCGTGCCTCCCTTATGGAGGCAAGCCGAATAGAACCTACGAGAGTTACACCACCAGGGGGTGCAGGAATTCGTGGGACGGGAACCGAAAACCCCACCAGAAGTTAGACTTTTTAAATAGTTATAAAAGAGCCACATATCATTGGAATGCTTTAAAACTTTTTACTATCAGATTTGGAGGGTAGATTTGAGATACTGTTAATCACATTCGGACTAGCGTTAGCGCATATTTATTAATAATTAAAAGAATCAGAGAAATGATTCGGAAAATGCCAGAGAGATGTAAGGCAGTGATTGAAACCGAAGGAGCGTACACTAAAATACTAGGAAAAAGAATAAAAGCAGCATTGCCAAGTATCTAGAGCGCACGGCCTAGAATTGTGGATTATTTTCACCCCGTACGAATAACACAGCATTCATCCAGTAGCTCCTAAGTACGAGCTTCAACAGGCTTCTACGGGCTTCCAGGAGAGTCCCTGTGTACAATTAATGTGCCATTCATCGGTCAACAGAAATTTGTCCTCCCGGTATAAATACAAGCTCTAGAAAATCGAATATCCTAACTCTTACATAGTAAAGGCAGTAGTTCCTCCTTGGTAGCAGAGTCAAGGCCTGTTATGTTTTTCTCGTCCCAAAATTTACTTGGGTTTGAGTTTATTATCTAATGCGCTGTGAATCCTCTCCCTGTGATCTTAGACCGCTTAAAAAAGCAGAATAAGGCATTTCTGTCTGCTCCCACCGGTACTTGAAGTGGCTGCAGCGCTACAAAGACGAACTGGACCTGCTTTGCCTTGAGTAATGGATGCTTTAAAGTAAGATCCACAGTCTGAACTTCTATATGAACTATGCAGTTAAGCTCCTCCCTAGGGACGCATATCATTCTGTGCTTAATGATTAGTTTGGTTTGTTCGTATAGCTGTGCTGCCTACACCAATCACTGAACAGATTAATATTGGAAGACTCTGGTAGACTGACAAACTCTTATTCAATCCCTGACTCTGCTCGCCCATACTTCTTATCATGCGCTGCAGCTGGAACTCCAAAACTTCTGAGTAGCCCTTCCCGTACCCATTGCAACCATTTTCCGCCGTAAACCTCTCCGCTAGTCCTATCAGGTCAATGGTCTGTTCACAAGTCTTGTCGCCGTTAATGCGTAACAGTCCAAGGTTAGAAATAGAAACTTGAGCAGCCATTGGGTTTGTATGGTATCGACTTTTTAGTTGCGTCAGTACCTTTCGTTATGATCGCACCTCCGTATAAATAAGAAGGAGTCAGGAGGAACATACCAGAGTGTCTCCATCAATGACGAACACGGTGACGAACGAGGCGATTTTCGGGGGAACTTAAGGAGCAG
>JAFJYG010001198.1:0-12708 GCA_017366145.1 Cadophora sp. M221
TCCTATGAAACCCCACAAGCGGATCCTCTTTTCCCCCCTCCCTCCCAAAAAACCGATCGATCTGCCCCAAGAGCAGCGCCGAGGGTTTAACATCCTCTTTCTTTGTCTTGAGGAACTTGAGTGCAGTTGCTGAGTCCACTTTCCGAACATGACAGAGGTAAGCGAGGATAGCTGCGACGGAGCGATTCAGGCCGAGTGCGCAGTGGACCAGGATTGAGGCTGAAGAAGCGAGGGCGGTGGAGATGAAGGTTAGGATTTGAGGGATGTAGGGTGTGATATCGTCGATGTCGGCGATGTCGTCGAGGGGGATGTGGAGAATTTTTAGATGGAGGCTGTTGGAGACGGGGTGTGGATCTTTGCACATGTTGAGGATGTGTGTTGTGTGCGGGGGGAGGAGGGTGGGGGTGGGTTATTGAGATAAGTATAGATTGGGTAGGATCTCGAATATTTTGAAGATTGGGCCGGTGATTGGAGGGGTGGTTGCTGGAAGATGAGGATGGGGCATTGTGGTGGATGTGATGGGATCAAGGTGTGATTGGTTTGGATGCTGAGCTGTCGCGGCTGTAAATAGCTGCGTGTTTGAGTGGTTGGTGGTGGTTGATTGCATATTTGTGTGATGTGATATGTGCTGTAGATGGAAACGAGAGGGTAATAAGTGTTTAAATTTATTTGAGTCTGTGGGATATTTTGAACTGGACTGGCTGGTCGCTGCCTAGCGATGTTGCTACTGGTAAGCGAGCCACCTTGGCGGAGTAGGAAACAATAACACAAGGAGGGCACATGTTCATTTCTAACTTGCCGAATAAATGAACATACATCCAATATGTTTCCAGGACGGATTTACCCAGGTTTGTGTGAAAGTCCCTTTAGGGCAATGGTACTGTCAATCGTGGAGAATCTCAACCAACGACTTTCAACTTGAATATTCACTTCCTTCACTGCACATACCTTTCTTTTCCACCCTATCAGTGACTCAATCCACTCATTGCGGATATTATCTTATAAATTTGTTCCCTTATCCTACCAAAACAGTTCTCTAACAGTATATTGAGAGACCGGCGGTAAAGCCAAAATATGGTGCTTGTTGTCGCTCGACTCCTGTTGAATCTACCTAGGAACAACCAAGTGAATAGGGGCTGAGGGATAGGGCAATGATAAGAGATGATGAAAATTTTATTAATTTCAAGATCCTGAGACGATATACCACTCATCTCGTAATCGCCCAACAGCGAAAGATGACAACTAAAAGCCCTCTCGACAACAATCCTACCTCGCTCCCCCAGAGTCCACCAGGTCCTCAAACAATCACAGACAATCAAAAAACAACGAATCCACCACCACAACTAACACAATCCAGAAAATCCTAACGCACCAACTCGCGCCGTAAGCTCTCCCAAATCGAACAGTTCACGCGCAAGAACGGAATCCCTCTAGCATTCCAATGCAGACCAATCCATGCCCTCTGATGTTTCTATGCCGAGATCTTTGGCTGTTTATATATATACACAGAGAAGGGGAGAGGGACTCCTGGCGAGCGGTGTAGACTCCATTACCAGTGGCGTGAATACAGAGTATCGAGTGACCTTGATTTCGTTGAATGAATTGGGGGGTGGGCTGGAGGGGAGGTGAAGAATACATACGTGACAGAGAATTAGGTGAGGTGACTTGGATGAGGAAAGAAGTTAACACTCACCCGATCAATTCGAAAGAGAGAATTCAAACACGACTTGAGGTACAGGATACCATTTCCAGCCTCCAACTAAAGGGAGTATAAATCCTCTTTCTCACACCACAAACTTCTGAAGCAATAGCGATACACAACACCTTTTGCCAATGAATACATGGAGGGCATGAGCACTCTCGTGTGGTGATTCTCACGCTTCAAATATTCAAAACTCCCTTAGTAAACGAAATATTCAACGGTGACGAAGGGAAATTAAAGATTGCACAATAGCCACAGCTCAACGGCGATGGCACCAACAGACAAACAGAAACAGCAACGAGAAAATTATTCTTGACAACAAAAGCACATCTGACAACATCACTTTCCTGTCTGCACGCACAACTCAAAGATCTGCAACACATAAATACAAACCACCCCACCGATAAACGCAATATCTATCTTACAAGGACACACACACACGTAATTCTACAACAAAACAAAACCAAAACCAGGACAGCACAGAACAGCGAAGTGATTTCTGTCTCGTTGTCTTTGACCAGTAATATCCGTGTCTGGGATCCTATGAAGAGGAGGGTTTATATTACCAACCCAATTACCCACCCATCCACCTCTCAAGTCTCGACCTATTATTCAGAACTAAATATGAATGCCCAAAGAGTGAAGAAGTGAAGAAGTGAACCCATAATTCATTCCTCTACACATCACGGATTCCTCACGAAGCACGAAGCGCGAAGCACGAAGCAGTGAAAATCATCACTCTGGCCACCCCATCCATCCCTCCACCAAAACTTCCAACCCACCCAGCCACCCACTCACCCACGCACGAAGACAGGCAATCGAAAATCACTCCACTATCCATCATCCATCAATGTATCAATGTTTTCCATTTTCCAAATTTCCATGTTTTTCAATTGCTTTATATCTAGCTAGTATGTCATGCGATGCGATGCCTATTACCCTAGCTTTCATCTCATCTCAGCCCAGCCCAGTCCAGCCCAGCCCAGCAGCTAGAATTAATTCCCAAGGTCGAGTCGAGTCTCCCAACACCTCTCCCTCTCCCATCTGGCTAAATCCCCACCCCATCCATCCACCAAACCCCCGCCCTCGCAAGATGGCGTCGAAAAAAAATCCGGAAAAAAAAACCCATCAGCCCGACACAGCACAGCCAGCCCATCGACCGATCTGTTGATGGCCGGCCGGCGCGCGCGGTTCGCATGTCCTATACTGCAGTGAGAAAGAAAGAGAGAGAGAAAAAAAAAAGAGACGAGGAGAAGAGAAGAACGGCGTTAGGAGAGCATGTGAAATTTATTATGGTACAACCCAAGCCAACCCATTCCATCCATCGCGTATGACGATATGTAAATAATTTCGAATAAGGAGATCACATTTTTCTCCTCCGCTCCTCCGCAGCGGCACTAATTTTTCGAAATCAAAGTACAGAGCATAGTAGAGGAGAGCAGTGAAAACGCCAATCCCCAGCCCTGAGCCCGAGCCTAAGTCCAAGCCCCAAGTAAGTCCCAGGAACTAACTTCAATTCAATTCATGCCTGCGCAAATTTTTTGTAGTACGAAAGAGGAAGGTAGGAGATTGGATCGCATCGCATCGCATTGCGTCGCGTTTGCAGGCGGGCGCATACAGTGAACGAAGGCGGCGTTGAGGAGAAGTGGAAGGGAAATGAGGTAGATAGGTATGTAGATCCGGAAGACGTGAACGATACCGAATTAGAAAACAAGCCTGCAATGACAGGTTAAGCAAGATGCAGAGTAGAGAAGAGAATTCTACCACTCATACTCTCCGCTCGCCTTGTGGAAGACGTATTCCTTGCCGTTGACAGTGAGAACACCGTCTTTCATGACGCACTTCCTGTTTGGGGTGTTAGTATGTTGCGGTAAATGGGCTGGTTGTGGGGAGTTCGGTTTTCTTGAATTCGAAGTCGAGATGGGAAGAGGGGGTCAGGAAGTGGAATGGGTAGCGACCATTTCAAACTAGCCCGCTGAGTCTGTGATCTATGCGCTGGGAAGAATGTGGAAGGGTGATTATCGCTCATACAGGGAAAGGGATGTAGGACGTACCACTTGTTCTTAACCCGCTGAACCTTATCATACATACACAGCATGATATGGCCCATACTCTCATCCTCATCCTCCTCATCATTAAGGCCATCATCGGGATCATCGAGGTCGGAGTTGATCGCATCCTCATCTAAGTCTTCATCCTTGACGCCATCCTTGTCATCATCGTCGTCTGGTCCATCAGTTTGCTGCATAGCTGCTGACTTCTTGACTTTGCGTTGACGTTTCCCTGCCGTGGATGCTTGGTGGAGAGGAAGCATGAGTCCGCCACCTTCCATGGTAGTACCCATCGATTCGATCTTGCTGCGTATGAGGCTATCAATCTCAATGCGACCCATGACTTCGTCACCGGCAGCGTTGATACCCTTGACCACACCAAACGACTCGACTTCATCACTTGCACCATCTGTCTGAGCTCCACCAACGCCGTTCTGACCATTCGTCTGTTGAAGCCTAGCAGCTGCATTCTGGGCCATCACTTGTCTGTACTGTTCTTGGGACATAGTGGGACGAGCGCCTTGTTGCTGCTGTTGCATACCTTGACTTTGCATCAAGGCATGGTTTTGACGGGCGATGACTTGTTGTTGGTGAGCCTGCATCTGTGCCATGTTCATGGGTGGTTGACCATTTTGTTGCATGTTGCGCTGTTGCTGTTGCTGCTGTGCCTGGGCCTGAGCTTGAGCCTGTTGCTGAGCCATCATCTGTTGAGCTTGATTGGGTCCACCTTGAATGGCATTGATGGATGCTGCTGCTCGGGAACCATAGTTCTGGTGTAAATGTTGAGCGGCTCTTTGCTGTGCTTGGGTAGCGTTAGCAGGGAGGGTAAGTGGCATTTGCGTGTACGGTTGTTGGGGAGCTTGTTGCATTCCATGATCCAATCCAGGCTCGGCCTTGATCTGTGGCTGTTGACGGTTCGGGGCTTGTGGGAGAGTAAGGGCGCCGCCTGGGTTCTGGTTTTGATTTTGTGCGACTGGTGGAGTGTTGGATTGGTAGTTGCCAGCATTTGAAGGGACAGTAGGGGGGTTGGACATGGTAGGTACAGGTTCAGGCTTAGGATCCCAAGGGAATTGAGCGACCTGAAGCTGTGACAACTTTTGTTGCCATCCCTGGTTAATGTTAGCATGATCATATATTCATACCGAATATAATTCCAAGGTAGAAATCATCAAAGTCCTGCTCGTAATGACATGGAAGTAAAGGAATAGCAATCCCAAGGCAACACTGGAGTGCCCATCCAGCCATCCAGCCATCCTTCAGCCCAACAGCCAGCCAGTCAATCGATCCACGTGACGCCACCTCAGTCCCGTTTAGGCACTAGCCCTGCTTGCAAATTTCACAAGCGAAATCGCCGGGTGCGGTGGTATAAAGCCAAATACAGAGGCTCGCCCACCCGCTGAACTGGCTGAGTCTGCACCCACGCACAGGACAGGAGAGACAGGCAGCAGCGAAAATGCCAGCCCAACACCCACACGCAGAATCATCACCAGAACCACGACAACAGCATCATCAACACCTGCAACATAATATCGCAAAAGAAATGATGGAATAACGAGAAAGGGTCGTTGAATAGATGGATGCAACGGAGCGTGAGAGCGAGGGGATGTGATGGAAAAGGCGCCTACCATTCGCAACTCCTCCAGGACCTGATCGTCAACGCCGGTCTCTTCGAAGTCAACCCGCGAGGTATCAATCACATCCGTGATGATCTGCTGGTATACGTTCCCGACTTGTGTATTCGACATCTTGACGACTGCGCTGTATGTATGCTGCTTGTATGGCGATGCGGTGGGGTGTGGTGGTTGAGGTAGGTTGAAAGGTAAGTTGATGTTGTTGTGAGGTCGAGTTGTACGGTACTGACTGTACTGCGCTGTTTAATACGTATCACGATGAAGTATTCTTGATCTTATATCCTCGCAGATGTCGTTCTCGAAAGCAGTTGTATGCGCGTGTAGTCCCCTTCCTCTTCACCTTGATCGTCGTCTTGCCCTCCCTTCTTCCACTCTCCGCAACTCCTCAGCGTAGCTAGACCCCGCCGTAACCCTGCACACACTCAATTCCAATCTCCCTTGCCTGCCTTCTTCTGAATCGCCTCTCGTGGTATGCGTAGATGCGAAGAGTGAGGGTCGTGGACGCGGGGGAATGGTAGTCGTGTGAGGGCAGTTAGTTGTAGGAGGGAAGAGGCCTTTGATGGGGATATGGTGATGCGGGACCGCCTTCAGAAGCCATTAGTAAGCGAGGCGACTAGCTTAGCTTGAGCCGCATTTGTAAGGCTGAAATATCTGAGCACTCATACATGGGCAGTACCTTATTCACTACCAATTAAATCATTGAACAGGAAGAGCAGTATCGACTAATTCATCAAGTAAATCAAATCGTGATTGACATTTGTATAACTGTCTAGAATCCTGGACCTGGAATGGGATATGTTCGTGATTTTTAGAGTCCTTAAGGTTCCGGATTTTCTGGGTTTCCCGTGGATGATCGTCCCAGCCGTCCCGTCCCGTCTCGTAACCTCAAATTATTTATTACTTACAAAGAATAACGTGTGGCGTATGACGATGAGGAGAGACGAATTATTGAGAAGAAAGAAAGTTTACAGCCACACGAGTTTCTGTGAGAAGAAGACATGAGAACGCCATTGGCTAAAGGAGAAACAGGCAACAAGTTTGACACAAGATTCACATCTCCACAAAGAAAGTTCTAAGTCACTCACGGCATCACCACGGGAACGTGTATGTAAAAAACCCATAATTACGCCATAATCCTATTACTATTCCTAAGTACAAATTCCGGTCCATGAATCCCGCCAGTATGTCCCGTTTGCCCAACCCAGTCCTTTCGTCACCCATCATCAAGCATAATCGCACCAGGTGAAGCACTTTCGGCCATGGGCATTGAGAGAGAAACAATAACTCCCCAACACCACGCTGTAAATCCAACCGCTAATGCCAGTATGGAAATTCTTTATACTTTACCGTTGCTCTCTTGGAAGCCCGGGCACTTCAGAGCCTTGATGACGTCCGACTTAACGGATGGTCATTTGCTTGACCATGTCAGCCTTTCCTGAGGACCCGGCAGCAGCAGAAGAGCTTGCTCCAGCCTTCTTCTCGAAAACCTTCCAGAACTTTAAGCTCTCATCGGCAGCTACAATATGTTAGTGATAATCAAAAGAAAGATACAAGGAACTTACCAGCGGTAGCCAACATCTGTCCATCCGGACTGAGGCAGCTGTGGAGAACACGGGTCTCGTGGGCTGGGATCTCAACATTGCGGACCAAAGTTGGGTAGCTCCAGATGCTAATGGAGTTGTCAGGGAATCCACTGGTGCTGACAATCTCACGGTAGTGTGGGCTCCATCGGAGGGAGGTGACTTGAGAACCGGTATCGATGCTGTTGACACGAGCACCAGTTGTGGTGTTCCAGAAGTGGATGTGACGGTCATATGATCCACCACCGGTGGCCAGAACGTTAGGGGCCCATGGGCACCAGCTGAGAGCTTTCACCGCAGCTTTGTGGTTGGTCTTGGTGAACTTTGGTGCGGAGAGGGAGCGAGCATCCCAGATGGAGACAAGGTTGTCATTTCCTCCAGTGGCAAGTTGAGCACCATCAGCTCTCCATTCAAGACCACAGACCTCGGAAGTGTGGGAGATGAGCTCGGCGGTCTTGTGTTGAGCGATGCGTACATCGTGGTTGAATACGAGACCTGATCGGGCACCAGTGGAAAGAGTGTGCTTGTTCCATCCCATAACACCAACACGGGTCTCGTGTCCGTGCATACTGCGGAGCTTGGTTCCCTCCTCAACATCCCAGATCTGGACCTCTCCCGTGCCAAGACCAACACTGACATATGCTCCATCACCAGACCACTTGACACTGCTAACGTAGGTATCTGGGCTGGTCTCGAGGAGAGAGCTGACAGTTCCCGATTCGGCAGACCAGACGTAAACGTTGCGCTCTAGGCCAATGGCGACCTGGTTTCCGGAAGACCAATCGAGGAGGTTGAGGTAGTAGTCATCGACAAGACCAGGAGCATCGAGAACACGCTCAGGGGCAGTTGCAACACGGCGTCTGAATTGTGCGGAAGCAGCGTTGGAGTTCTTGATAGGTCTGTTGTATTGAGAGCGGAGGTCAACTGGCTTGGATGATTCGGGGGCAGCTGGCTTGAAGGCAAGGATGCGTTGGTTGAGAGAGACACCGCAGGCTGAGGCCAAAGAATCTTGGTATGCGACAGTGTTTGGTGATGGGCGGGAATATGTGGATGGCTCATCGTCGTCATTGAGGGACAATGATCCAAGAGCAGCCAAAGCATCATCGGCACCAGATGCGAGGACTGAAGAGCTCTCTCCGTTGCCTGTCTTGGGACGCTTCTCGCCAGCATCAAGCTTACCGGATCCCACATTGACAATTGCTGAGCTTGCGGCTCTGTTTGGAATGAATCTATCGCCGTAAGAGAGGGTAGTCTTGGTAGACTTTTGACGGAGGGGACCCTTTCGGGAGCGGCTGGAACCAGGGGTCTTAGCACCAGTACCAGTAAGTGCGAAGTCGGAGACACCAAGCTCAAGGGCACGACGAGGAGTCTGAACGCCCTTGGCAATGTTAGACTTTGGCGAGTCGCGGTGGGTGGTTCTTGAAGCCGACTTGAAGTGTGAAGAAAGGTTACCGCCGTATGTTGACGATCGAATGCTCTCGTTGTCCAGTTTTCTCTCGGGTGTGAATGGGGAGGAGTTGTTGGCCATCGCAGCTGTGCGTGTACGAGGAGATGGGGTCAAGGGCATACGTCCGCCAGCGGTACGGGTAGAGAAAAGTCCCATATGGGACTTGATGGGGGTAGATACTGAGGTTGCCATGGTGCAGTATCGGGGGTAAGATCTCGGTCGAAAGACAAGTAAATGTATCGATCGATGATAAGAGGTTCGGTATATCGAACGAGCTCCAAGAGACTCAACCTAATGGTTCCTGGTAGTTGTTTGGTTAGTATATTCGTGTTTGTGCTCGATATTTCGAAGGGCCTTCGTCAAGAATGGCTCGAAGTCGGAGGCGATCAGATGCGGTACGAGAATACGGGCAAAAGATCTAGTGGACTTGGGAAGTATTCTTTGTGTATGAAGGTTTGGAGTGATGATGGATGCAATGAAGCAAATGGAGAGAGAGGTAGAGGTTATTTGAGGTTGAAGGTATGCGGGATTGGAGAGAGTGCGAATGTGCATGAGGAAAGGAAGCAAGAATATCAAGAACCAATCCGCCCTTTTGAAGGATTTGTTGACAGCCAGTCTAGTGCCGTTGTCAGAGGGACGCACCTGCCTCAGGTCATCCAGGAACTGTGGCTGTGAGCTCGGAGCTCGGACCCCACACGACGCCTGTTCGGGACTAAGCGCGACTGGTTGTTGGTAGGCGCGGCCGTTCCTCCGATGATCATATTCCGTTTGACATTTGAGCAAACACCAGCATCTGCACCACCATACTAGGGCGGCCAGGGCTTCGGAAGTACTTCCTCTCCTCTGCTGCATTTGAACTTGACTTCACTCTGCACACCAAGCAAAACACCACGACTTAAGACATCGTGTCTCATTCTCCCCCTCTCCTTTGGGCTGTACAAATCCTCTCCTGTCACTCGCTCCCGCTATTGTTGTTCGAGGACCAGTTCGCTCTGCATCACCTCGTCACTCACTCCTTAGTATGACCTACTGAGCAAACAAACAACCATGGCCCAGCCTTCAACTCCAGGTCCTTCGGGCTCGATATTCGGTGCAGGTCTCAATAGTCAAGTCTCCGCCGGGAATGTCTTGACTCCAAGTTCTGCCGCCTCATCAAACAATACCTTCCTCATGCCGAACTCTCCTGTTAAGGGTCGACTAAATATGGATGGTTACCGCCCAAAAGTCACCAGAACTCTCGGTCAGAGACCTGCATGCCTGGTTAATGCTTCAGTCACGTATTGTGGAAACAACCACATCTATGCGTTTGGAGGATTCGACCAGTACACCGACGAGGTCTACAACCACGTCTTGAAGCTGGATATGGTCAGTTCGCAATGGAGTTTGGTGGACAATTATGGAGATATTCCTGGGGTTCGGATGGGTAAGAGGCAAATTCTACCCGAGTTTACCATGACTAACTCCTCACAGGCCATACTGCAACCCTCTACCAAGGCGACAAGCTCTTAATATTTGGTGGTGAGAATGAACATCGAACATACCTCTCCGACCTCATAGTATTCGATCTCAAAACGGCCCATTGGACACAACCATCAGTTAGTGGACCAATTCCGAAAGGTCGGGCCAGACATGCAGCAGTTCTGCACGAGGATAAACTGTTCATCATAGGTGGAATTACCGGCCACAACAACTATGTCTTGGATGACATCTGCTACTTGGATCTCAAGACGTTCACTTGGTCTAGAGCATGGAAATTTGTTGGCAGATTCGATCACTCGGCATATCTATGGGGAGATCGCGTCTGGGTATTTGGTGGACTTAGTGAAGATATGGACAAGATCGGTGACATTTGGTGGCTTGACCTCAAGGGGAGTCCAGCTTTCGACTCGCCCCCACCATTCGGCTCTCTTGATCGTAATTCAGCTCTGAGTCGGATGTCTGGATCTTCGCGCCAATCATATGCTATGGCACCACCACCAGCTGTTGGAAGTTCTGGATATGCGGCCAATTCCAGCAGTGCCCAGGTCAACCCACCTTCTTTCCAGCTCACTAGCTCCCCTCCAGTTGCTCCTGGCACAATCTCATCATTAAAGTTCGTCTCAGGTCCCAATATTCCGGCCCAAGGTTCTGGAATGCATTTCCACGTATATACTTCTGGTACACTACTTGATTTCGTTACCCCCGCTGCTACCATTACTCCCCAAGAGTGCTCGTTGTCATCTCTCGAACTGAATACACTGCGATGGCAGAAGTTAGCGGAGGGCCGTGATATCTTCCGCCCGGGCTACAGATGGCATTACTGCACTATGAATGAAGATGGGACGAAAGCCTGGCTTCTTGGATGCCCAACTGATCCAACTGCGACTGATCTTGGCCCTGGAGGATTTGAGGAGTACCTCAGGTAAGTAAGACAGCACAGCTCGCTCGATTTTTTCTAACAGTTCCAGCGATGTCATGGAAATTGATCTTCGTCGTTATGGCATCATCGGTAATAATCTCACACCCGAACCTCGGGCGGATACATCCATGCCTTCAGCAGAGCGAAATATCATCCCACCATCGAAAGGTCTAGGTGCAGATCTTGCCAAGGTCTTTAATAAGTCCCCAGAGAGTGGAAGCGGAACCGATTTCACCATCACTGCGTTGAAAGATGGCGATTGGGACGATGATGATATGTCAAGCATGATGCGCAACAGCAACGACCATGACCAGCAAACTTGGCTTGATCCAAACGCTACCACATCTCCACCTATCCACGTACACAAGCTCATCCTCCAGACTCGATGGGACCACTTCGCTCGTCTCTACAACTCTCAGATGGCAGAGTTCCACACAAAGAAGATGCACATCCCTGAGCCATACTCTGTGGTCAAAGCCTTCCTTTACTATCTATACACCGATAGTATCCAGCCAGAGGATTGCAGAGAGCTAAGTGATGTGGCTGGAATGCTGGTTATGTCCAACATATACCACATTCCCCATCTCCGCCTGCTATGCGTCAATCGTCTATCCAAGGAACTCGATGTCGAACATGCCTGTATCATCTGGCACTGTGCCGGCACAGCAAACGAAGAATGGCTTCGGAAACGTGCCGCCAATTTCTGCCTCATGCACTGGGGACGCGTGGTCCGTACCTCAGGCTTCCTGAAGCTCCCACGCGCCGCCCTCGTCGAACTCAGTCAGGAAATCGACATGGAAGGTCGCGTTGTAGGAGGTGAGCAACTCGAAGAACTCGATCTATCATACATGAATATATCCTAACAATTTATTCTCTAGGCGAAGAATTAGAATACGTCGGCGGCCTCGGTGGATCGCGATTCGGCTTCGGCGGTGTGGCTCGCAAGGCTAGTATTAGTAGTAATCAGACTCAGCAGCTCGGCTCTGAGATTGATGAGAATGAGGAGATGGAAATGAATTAGATGTCGATATGTTTATACGAGGTGGCTGGCTAGACTTGGGAGTTTTTCGGTGATGGGTGCTTGGTGCTAGGTGCTGATTGGCTGAGCATGGACGGAATCTTATGTGTTCTGCCCCTGGTTTTTTTTTTTGCTATTCACTTACTTTGGTTTTATTTGTGCTTGGCTGGCTGGATGAGGGATTTGCTTGATTGGCTGGTTAGCTAGTAATGCGGAATGGGCAATGATGGAGCTGGTGGTCTTGTTGCATTTTCTTGGGCGTTTATTTTCTCTGGGAGTTGAAGTGAGCGTGGGAGGGAAATGGAGGTATTGTGGTTTGTTTGATTGCTATTGGCTTATTCACGTGTATGTGTGTGTGTGTGTGTGTGTGTGCTGAGGCATTTTGTGGTGGATGCATGGATGGATGGATGGATGGATTGGAAGGAGATGGATAGCTGAGGGAGCTGGGGAGGGAGGGATTAGATTGGGCTTTGAATGTATATCTTTGCCGTTGTGTGTGCCTGTGCCCGTGCTTGTGCTTGATGTTTGTGTAGTGTTTGAATGTGAGATTGAAATTTGCATTCTGCTGCTGTTGAATTTGGTGGCTTGAGGTGAATGGAGAATAGAGAGTAGGGCTGATTCGCAGTAGAGTGTTATTCAAGAGCCTAGAGCAGAGAAATGAGAAGCTGTTACGGGACGTGGGTATGTGTATGTGTGTGTGTGTGTGTGTGTATGTAAACCCTCCCTATTCCACTCAAAGGGCATTCCACAAGTAGCCCAACAACTAGACTATGAGTTCAGATCAGACTGACCTTGGGATCCGCCGCACCTTTTAAGGTTTGAGTGATAGATTCTTGATTGCGTGAGTTGGATTGGGGATTACGTGGTGGGGAGGGTAGAGG
>JAFJYG010001199.1:0-12670 GCA_017366145.1 Cadophora sp. M221
GGAGAAAAAATCGATAAATCCAAAGGTTGTAAGACGTGTGACGTGTGTGCAGGTAAAAACAACAGAAATATGTTGTATTCTAAGCACTTCCACATGAATTCCGTAGTCTCATGACTTCCATGGCCGTTTAGGACGAGTAATCGTGGTTCTTGGTCACGTGGTTGCGTTTGAGGGATGAAGACCTTTTCAAGCCACTCTAATGCAGTAGCGTTATTTGTCCATTCATTCTCTGTCGCTGTGAATTGCCAGTCCTTAAATAAGTTGATATCTGCTGGGAACCACTGTTGCTGAACCGATTTTCCCTTGTATATTACAAGTGGAGTGGTTTTGCGGCCGGTGGCAGAGATACATTTAATGAACGAGGTCCAATTCCGAGAACCAGGCTGTTTCCGCTGAACAAAACGTCGATTTGCATGGCCAATAACCAAGCCATTAACTCCAAAGCCTTCCATGATTCCTGCTTCATCCATGTTCCATCGATTTTCAGGTAGAATTGCTTGTGCTGAAGAAGCTTTAACCAAAGATCCTGGCTATCGAAGTACGCCCAAAAGCACAAAAGCCTAGCTGAAAGGTCATTTTGCTGTTTGACGTGATTGAATGATATTTGCCAGGTAAAGTAAAGTGTTTGGTCCTCGTACGAGTCCAGTTCCGGACTCGATTCTTGGAGTTGCACCCACGACTGTTGGTATAAATATCCAAGGTTTATGTCTATCATTGACTGAGGCAGCTATAGCAAAATGTCAGGCTTTAGGGATGAAAAAGGTACAGCTTGCTTACAAGAACCGGTGATCATAATAACGCTTATGCCCGTGAGTGATTTTGGATATTCTCCTTTAACGACATCGTAACTGGATATCACAGGTGTAATATCGCGCATATCTTGCTGGCTCAGGCTTTTAATGAGTTCAATGAAAAGAGGAGAAAATTTATGTCTTTCAAAGTGCGAGTCTGGCTCGTTTGCGTCGAGAATTATGATCTGAAGATAATTGCCCATGTTTACCGTATTGTGACCTTCAGTCAAACTAATACAATGGACTGGAGGAGTGGAACAAACTTCGACACTATATATGATAAATCTATAGTGCATTCCTCAAGTGCTACGGAATGTCCGCCAACAAACGTTAACCCTTGGGTCTATAGTCCCTGCAGGTTACATGAAAGTTACAAAAAAACCTTGCCACTTCCTAGTACATTAAACTCTTGCTGGTATGTTAGTGTTTATAATAACAATTTTACCCACACCAATGAGTTCCAAAGGCACATACTATCTATTATAGCACCTTAACGCTTTTAATTTAAGCTTTAGAGGATGCTTTAGAGGATAACAACAAAGGAAATTGTGCTGGGAGAGTATTAAAGCAAAGCACGATAATAAACAAAAGAGCAATGGAAATGGTTTTAATCACCCCAACACACACTTTCTGCTAGCTGCTAGCCTAGGTCAACCCAGTCGACGACACCAAGGTTGCAGGAGTTGTACATTCCTGTTGTGGTTGAATCGAAAGGTCAGGTACTAATCGTTCGTTCCCCTCCTCACCTCTGGTAAAGGTGGGGGAGTGGAAACCAACTACATTTAGTATTATTATAAGTTAGTCCTTAATCAAATTAATCTAGATTAATCTAGATTAATTAATCTAATCTGATTATTAATTGATTAGCTTGATTAATTTTGCTCACGCTGCTTAAGCTTTTCCCACCCCTTAGAAGTATGTAACGAGAAACATTCCTCCGAAGAACAAAGCTCAATACTGCGTAAACACGGGCACTATTGCTATACCTATCTCTTATCTGTATCAACGATAATCTTCTCGTTCAAGCTCTCTCTTCAATTGCTTATCAATAGCTTCTTGTTCACCAGTCGCTTCTCTGTCTTGCTCCCCATTATACTCTTTTCGAAACCTAAATCTTTGAAGACTCGATAGTATATTTTCTATCCTTTTAAGATCCTGGTTAACTCCACTGAACTCGAAGATCATAGTAGATGTACGAATGCGGCATCTGGTTTCCGTTTCACTGATGTTGGGTAGCAGCTCGGGATCATATAGTTGACTAATACTTGACGCTCTTGATCCTGATCGTATACCTGTTATATTTTCTTTATGCCTTGAAATACTACGCCAATGAATGTTATATAGTGTGAGCTTTTGCGGCTGATTCATAAGGAAGTTCACAGCTACTAAATTGAGAGAAACAATGACGTCAGCTAAGAGCTTATTGACTAGAGCACATGCGCCGTTGTTTACACCTCGTCTCGCGATATTGTCCCTTGCTTGTCGAGCAGCTTCTAATTCATCTTTCTCAAAAGGGCGAATTTGACAATATTCTCTGACTTCAGGTATTGAGAAGAGAGCTAGATGAGGATCCAAGATCCACCCATAGTACTTGGGAATCCTTAGGGAAGTTCCCATCAACAGGTTTCCCGTATCGAGTCACTGGCCGAGCCTCGAATCGAAAGTCATTTCCGGTCGTAACTCCGAAAACTGCATGCTTGTCTGCAGGGACAACTTGTGAGGACAATTTCCAGTACCCGAGAAGGACATCTGGTAAATTGTGTATAACATGCATTCCTTTTGCCATCACGGCCTGAAAGCCTGGCGACAGAGGTAGTCGTTGGGATTGTGCATGAGGTATAGCTGGCTTGCCACTAGCAACTGGATCTTGCAGCGCTTTGTCGTCTCCTTGAGGAAACCTCTGGCAAACAGCTGTCCTGTGCTCTCGCCTTGATACGGAGCGGGCCGATAAGCCTCAGCGGTGTTATGACCAGTTGGGAACTTGTGTGGGGTCAAACATTTATGCGCTACATAATACGAAACTGGGCATACAGCAAATGATAACTGGGCTTAAAATCCTTCAAATCAATGTAAATAAGAGCTTGCCTATTACAGAGCACGTTTTGCAATTAGCCGTAGAGTTATCAATTGAGGTTATAGCGATTCAAGAACCATGGATAATTACAGAGGCTGATTCTTCCTTTAGATCAGTAATCCACTCTAGTTTAAACAAATCCTATCGAATCAAGACCTTAAATGTTTATAACGCCATACACCCGAATCTCCCTAATAATATACCTACAATTCAAAGAGAAGGTATATTTCCTTCTGAATTTAAGGATAAAACTATATTGTGGTGGGATCCTCTGCAACACCAAGGCTCTAATGTCGAGTTTTTATTAGATATTATTGAGAAACACTCTCTAAATCTAATAAATACATTCAAGGTGTCTGTCCCCTTTAGAAGGGGGTGAAGGCAGGTCTATATAGAGGGCCAAAAGTAGTCTGAAACCCCTCCGCAGGGGGATCCCCGGTCAGGATGCATGAAGAGGCTCAGCGAACCAACATTATCATAATATCCTAAAACTTGTAAGAAATAATTATTTAAGGCTAATCTTTAAACTTCTTCAATTTTAGTTTTAATATATTAAACATTTATTAAGGAATTAATTACTAAAAGTTAACTAAAAGCGATTACATGAATATTAAGAAAGTAAATCTTTAATATTATAACTTTTAATTAATAACTATATTTACCTCAATTCATATTACATATTCAAATTTAAATCGAATTCATAAACAATTACATGTTTTATTACTCACGTACGGGCCGTGTGTTCGAGCGATTTACACATACTACACGTCCGCGGCGCGCGGATTCGTCCCTCTTCAACCCTACCCGTAGACTGACCCCCAGGCTCTGTATTTGCAATTACAGATCTATCTAAGCCCTCCTGTACTGTCAAAACACCCCCCGTAGCAATATACGACCTCCGTACAGCTCTCTTCTTCTTTTGGCGTTCATTCGCGGCCCGTAGCTTCTTGTTTTCGTCCGCGAGAAGGACCGCAGAGTGCATAGCCATTTGGCAACCTTTGACTAATTGTTGAATTGCACGGTCTGTAGGGCTAGAAGAACCAGCCGTACGACGTTGTACGAAGTCTCCAATTGCCTTAGCTTGTAATTCCAACTCTTGTATATTATGTGGCGTCTCTGGGACCCAAGGCGCTTGTTCGGTCGCGGGAGGAGGAGGGGTAGGCGTCCGTAATTGAGTATTGAGCTTCGAGAGGACACGTTCAGGGTTGTACGGGACTAATCCAGTAGCTGCGAACCCGCTACGGATTGTATTTGAAGTCAAAGCTCCCGTACGAGCTGTAAGATAAGCTGAAAGAAAATCAGACGTGTGAGATGGCCAAAAAGATGTTGACGAGCTGGGACCCCCCTCCTGATCCAGGTCTGCGACTTATTCGGAAAAAAACTCCCTCCTGTCACTCCCCAGCGTCGCCAGTTATTCCCTGGAGGGTATGGCGCAGTAGTTGGCAAGTCGAATACACTCCAGTTTATTCTAGGAGCTACCATGCGAATCAAATGATCGAAGACCTCCCATGCCTTGCGAGCCGAGATGGACTCTTCCGACATCATTATCAGCCAGCGGATTCCTTTCTTGGCATCGTCGAGAATGTATCCCGCCTCGGCAGGTAGATGTTGTGCCTGATACGCCAGCTCCAGCACGAGGACTGCCAGGGCTTCGCATAGGTAATGGAGAGTATGCCACCAAGGCGTAACTGCATACAGTTTTCCAACACTCCGGGCTATCCAACCGATCAGATTGATCATTGTTCGAGCAGAGTGGATATACATCTGTACTCTTTCCTTGTTGAAGTTCATGGATCTTTCTGATTGTGTTGACATGCGGCCTTCGAATTTGCAAAGACAGGGTCGGAAGAGAATCATACGAGAGCTGTTGAAAAGCATAGCAAGACCCAATCTCGGAAGAACATGAGGATTGCTCTAGTCTGGTTCGTCCTATCGGTCAAAGTCCAAGGTGTACTCGGCTGGCAAATTATCGCGCCATGCCTTGAGGCGATTATCGATTTCTCTGATAGTGTCTTGGACATCGACCCATCTCTCCTTGATTGTTGCAGCGCAGTATAGCTGAGTTACAATTTCATGCGAAATTATGGATAATTGCGTTCGGTAAATGAAATATGTAGAACAGAGCGAGGATGCAGTGTGCTTCATCGCGCCTGTACGGACTTCAATCACCATTGTCGTCACAAGCTTTCCTCTTCATCGTGGTCCGGAGTCGTTCCTTTTTTGCGATTTCGCGGTTTGAAAAGTTTACGACGTTGGCTGGATTTAGCTTGGTCTGGCCTTTGCTCTTGCCTAACATTGGCCGGCGTCATTCGAACTCCTAGCGATTCTTCTGCGAACCTAAGACCGATCGGCAAGCGATCACTAGGCCCTCAACGATAACAAATATTTATTAACTTTATCCGCCCCGCCAGCATGGAAGAACTGCTTCGCCAATATCTGACAGTCTTTAGTAAGTACATGATTAAGAAAGGGCAGAAGGCTTTGTGGCGGATTTTCCAAACTAAGCCAGATGACCTTACCAAGCTTCTTACTTGAAGCAATTTACTTGATTTTGGCTTGCAAAGAATATACCTGTTTACTCGCCGAAGTTCCAATAACTAAGAAAATGTCCTAGTCGCTTAAGTCGTTTCGAATGGTCTTTATTGTATTTACAATGTTTGAATCCTTAAGGTTTGCAATTTCGTTGCACAGTGCTCTTGACATTCTAAACGACGCCGATCGCGAAATGCAGCAACGTCTTCCTGTCGACCTCGATTCTGACGAGTATTATGGCAGAGACCATATTCAGTTTGTGATGGGCTTGGAGGCACATACCGGCGGCTCGAAGCCATTCATCGAGCTGGCAGAGCCTTTCCTGATGGTGATCACGCACTCCGCTATTTTGGATTGCTTGGCCGTCGACACAGTTGTGGGAGGCATATTGTAAGTATTCTTCATGTTCCTTCTTGCTTTGTGCCTTTTCGTCTTTGCACTTTGAACATTTCAACTCGGGAAGCATTGCTAAATCTACGTCCTTTCACAGCACTTTTATCAGTGGCAGCAACGGATCTCGAGCTATACCGTTCTTCCAAGGATTATGTGGTGCTTTACTGGATGCTCACTTTGAGAATGGCTCTGAGCTAAACACTTATGTGGAGAAGGTGCTTGGTCCTTTGGTCAGGGCTATCCACGAGGTTTTACGGAGGCAGAGCAGAGCTTTGTTCAATGACGATCTGCCTAGCCTCCTCGACTCCATGATGGGTTTGATGGAAGCTGTCAACACAGATACGGGGTCAGCTGTCTTCTAGTTTGTGGGCACAAAAATCCAAGAGCTTCGCGGGATGGTGGCGCGCGCAAAGGGTCTTCTTCAAGAGGATCAAGTCGAGGTTCAAGGTCTTACGACAGGCCCAGTAGCATCGACTTATCCTCGCCCTTTGGACCTTCCTCGGGGACGTCATGACAATGACAAATTGGACATCACTAAGATCAAGATCATTCCGACAGAAGAGGAGGTCCGAAGTGACAGCGCAGAATTCTTGCCCTCGACCAATATCACTCTGCCACATTTCCTCGATGAGCCGGCTCTCCGGCATATCGACACTTATTTCCGTCTTCTGCGTCATAACATATTCGGAGAACTCAAGGGAGCTCTTGGCGGACTCATACACACATTTGGGCAGGACCCCTCACAGTTAGAGAACCCAAGAGTCGACTTTGGCAACATTCGAGCGTACGCTTACCCAAAAGCTGAGATCGGAAATTTGTGGGTCGACAGTCGCAGAGGATTAGAGGTCCAGATTTCATTTCCGCAACCCTCTGCGGTCCGCAAAAAGTCAAAGCAAGAAAGGCGACGATGGTGGGATGATTCGAAGCGACTTGACGATGGCGTCTTTCTCTGTCTGCTCTCGTTCGACGGCAACAACAAAAGCTCCCTCCTCTTCTTGAACCGTACTGGGAAAGAAACGGACCCGGACAAGCAAGCAAGCCTCGGTTTTGATGACCGACGGGTCAGAATTACTGCTCAACTTACCACGAATAGTGAAGCAGGCTTGGAGACTATGATTCGGTTGAACGATCGCAAGTCTCGCAACGTGCTCATCGAGCGTAAGTGATCGGGTAGTAATCTCATCCTACATCTCCTCTCCATAACTAACTGCCCGATCTTCTACAGTTCCCGGGATTATCACAGCTACATTCATTCCGATCCTGGAAAGTCTCCAGGACATGTACCGTGTTTGCAGATTACCATTTCGCCAATGGATTGCCGGACAACAACCCGAGAGTTTAAGTTCTGGGAACATTCCCGCTTCGAGGACATGCTTATTAAGATTCAACAGCAAACAAGTCTTGACCGTGGACAATGCAAAGCGCTACTTGCCGCACTTAACCATGAGTTCGTTCAAATCCAAGGACCTCCTGGAACAGGAAAGCCTTTCTTGTAGGTATTGGGGGAGCCCAGATTTTCCAGTTCTGGAAATTCTCACGTCGTCCGGAGGCGTCCTTGTGGAAAAATCCTAGTAGAGCATCTACTAACTTCCCCATTACCTAGGGGTGTCAGAATCATGAGAGTTTTACTTGAATCTGCTAAGCAAGCCAAGCTAGGTCCAATTGTTGTAGTGTAAGTGCTCTCAAACTTGCTTCTTTACGCAGGCTTAGCTTACGCTAACCGTGCCTCCAAGCTGTCACACGAATCACGCACTAGATCAATTCCTCGAGCATCTCCTCGGTGTTGGTATCGAGAAGATCATCCGCATTGGAGGCCAGAGCAAGTCAAGTCAGTTAGATGGGAAAAAACCTGCGAGTAGTTGCCAGATCCGAAAAAAAGACCAAGATAGAAGGTTACCACTGCGCGACCATCTACAAGCTCTTTGAGGACCAAGAAGCTACCATGAGACGACACCTGATCGACCTACAGCGCACGACGAAGCGCCCGAATTGGGCTCTTCTGAAGAATCACATCGCCACTAAACACCATGCAATCTACCGCCAATTTACCAGGACTGATGAGGAATGCTTTAACACTGTGGGCAGGCATCCCTTTGACATTTGGCTTCAAGATAGGCGGTAAGAACTTGATCATCCAGAACAAAACGACCGCACAATTCCGCAACTCCTTGCAGCAGCATGTGTCGACGTCTCCGGTATTGCACCTTCCAGCAGGGCCAGACTTGCCAAAATATAGGTTCGTGACTTCCAAAATGTTATTTCAAATAACATCTACGAGACCTCGAAGACCACAGAACGATTGCGGGAAGACCTCCAAAATATCCATGACGAGATCGATCGTCGAGTTCTAGAGACTGCAGACATCATCGGAGTAACGACAACTGGTCTTGCCAAACGCATCAAGACTCTGCAACGCATCCCGAGCAAAGTCTTCATCTGTGAGGAGGCAGGCGAAATTCTGGAACCGCACTTTCTCGTTGCTCTCCTTCCTACCATCAAGCATGTAATATCAATTGGGGATCATCAGCAGCTTCGACCGCAGATTAACAATTTCGTTCAGCTGTCACTTGAGAGCCAGGCAGGGGCTCAATATCAGTTGGATCGCAGTCTGTTTGAGCGACTCTCTCTAGGGGAGCCGGGTAGGTGTGCGTTCCCTATCTCACAATTAGATACCCAGAGGCGAATGCGCCCGCAGATATCGAAATTGATCCAAACTACCATGTACCCACATCTCATCGATCACGATGATGTTCGAAATCTCCCAGAAGTAGTCGGCATGCGAAACAATGTCTATTTCTTCGACCATGACAATATCGAGGACGGAGGCTCGAAAGATTCACAGCAAAAGTCCCACAGCAACCACTGGGAGGTGAACATGACTCACGCTCTTGTCAGACACATCGTTCGTCAAGGTGTCTATAGCAGCCGGGATATAGCAGTACTCACCCCCTACACTGGACAGCTATCGAAGCTAAGAATCAAATTCAGCAGCGAATTCGAAATTGTGCTTAGTGACCGAGATCACGAGGCTCTGGCTGTTGACGGCTTTGTGGACACCGACGATGCTGCCAGCGGAGCTCAAGATCCTCACCAAGGCTCTGGGAGACAGCCTTTGGCTAAGAAACAAATGAGCGAGCTGCTACGGTATGTTTTAACAAAAAAGCCGTTCCCGCCGAAACTCGACCGTTGACAGACTGACCTTTTCGCAGGTTGGCTACCGTTGATAATTTCCAAGTAAGTCCGCTTCCTCGAAAGCCTCGAACATCATGTCATCACATCACGTGTGACATGGATCGAGTCCTTATACTTCACCTCACCTTCTCTTGTTTAGTGAAGCGACCTCAACCATGATCATTTTGGTCGGGCTAACAAGCTACAGGGTGAAGAAGCAAAGATCGTTATTGTCTCCATGGTTCGAAGCAACAAGGAAAAAAAAGTGGGCTTTCTAAGAACCAGCAATCGGATCAACGTGCTCTTAAGTCGAGCTCAACATGGTCTCTACTTAATCGGCAACGCAGATACCTGCTCGAAAGTCCAGATGTGGAACGAGGTTCTTGAACACCTTCGAGCCGATGATTGTGTTGGCAAAGCCTTTGATCTTTGTTGTCCCCGGCACCCAGAAACCATCATCCAAGCATGCAATCCCGACGAATTCCAGAGGCTTAGTCCAGAAGGCGGATGTCAACTGATCTGTAATCGTCGTCTCAACGATTGCGGTCATCAGTGTGTGTCAAGATGTCACTCTGAGAGTCTACACCAAGTTTTTGCTTGCCCTAAGCGTTGTGAGCGTCTTCATGATTACTGTAACCATCCGTGCCAGAAGCCTACGTGTGGAGAGGACTGTGGCCTATGTATGGTAAAGCTCGATTCGGTATGTCTGCCTTGTGGCCATTCGAAGGATGGCGTCGCTTGTCACCTCGCCCAGCGCCCTGGAAACATCCACTGTAGCATCACGGTCCAGAAGACGGTCCCAGGCTGTCGCCACCTTATCCAAGTTCAATGCTCTGCAGACGTCGAGTCCTCTTCATTCGTCTGTCCATACGCATGCGCCATTACCCTACCTTGCGGACATGCTTGCCGAGGATCTTGTGGACGTTGCAACCGGAAGGACGCTGCTACGGGCGAGGCTACCACCATGCATTTGAATTGTATCAAGATCTGTGGCCGGGGTTTCGGGACGTGCAACCATACCTGCTCGTTGCCATGTCATAATGAATCATCTTGTGGGAGCTGTGCGAAACCATGTGAGGTAAGCGCTTGACACCTTTCCCTCATCGAAATAGTCTTCCACAGCCTATACAGAATTCAGCTCCGTGGCGCAGCCCATTCACACATCCCTCTCGTGATGAGCTACTACAACTAGACCTCGTGTGTACATAACTGACAGTATAACAGGTTAAGTGCGCTCATTCAGCTTGCAATCAGAAGTGCAGCGAGCCCTGTGCACCTTGCATTGAAAAATGTGTATGAGCTTGTGAACATCAAGGAACATGTATCATGCCCTGCGCCGCACCATGCAACCGACTCCCTTGCAACAAACGATGTACCAAGCTCCTGAATTGTAATCATCAGTGTCCAGGAATTTGCGGGGAGACGTGCCTAGAAGGATACTGCCAAATTTGCTCTCTTAAACAAGACAGGAGAGTTGATCTCCTCGAAATGAAGACCTACCAAAAGATCGATCTGAACGAATCCCCTATTATTGTTCTCAACTGTGGCCACTTCTTCACAGCGGAAACATTGGATGGTATGGTCGGCATGGCCGATGCATACGAAGTTGATGGCAATGGGGAGTTTAAAAGTCTCAATATCTCTCCGGAATTTTCGGGTGCTGTACCAAAGTGCCCGAATTGCAACTGTCCTGTGCGACAATACGCAACTCAACGCTATAATAGAGTCCTCAACCGCGCCGTTATCGATGAGATGTCAAAACGCTTTCTGGTAAGTGGCCAAGAGAGTCTCCAGATGCTAGAGAATGAGATCGAAGAGCTGGATCAAAACCTGGAGACGTCAAGAGATCGAATTCTCGAAGCTCTACAACAAGCATCTAAGTATCATTCTGGAAAGCTCACCCTAGCGAAGGCGATGGAGATCCAAAACATTCTGAAGGACAACAATAGACTGGCTTCGAAGACCGAGAGATCTATTAAGGATTTCCAACGCAAAACCGCTGACAAGAATCAGCCGGCACAGAAGCTTTACGAAGCAACTGTCAACGCGACACGAGTAGACTCTATCGAAGATCATGTGGCCAGTCTGAACATTGACCCCAACATTCGAGACCTTCCTCGAGATAGGAGGGTTACTTTCGGGGGCCGCGCAGCAGCGCTCAGAGCCCGCTACGTGATCCTCTCAGACATCCTCGCCATCACTCAAGCTTTGAGAACCAACGCTTCTATGTCCACTATCAAGATATCCAGCGGTAATGCTGGTCAGGAGGCTCTTGACTTCCTGCGACTCTGCAAGGACTTCATCGTGAGCTGCGGGATGGAGAACCTACCGAAGCTTGCAGTTGAAGCTACGTGCTACTGCGGCAACGTTGCCAGATCACTGCAGTCGCTGATACCCCCCGAGTGAGAGAACTCCTGCGAATGCGGCTCGAAGCCTATTTAGCCCCTCAGCTATCAGGCGGTCGATCCAATATGGAATGTTAGTAGCCCTGCCATCAACGAAGAAGACATCTGCGTCACAATTTGCGTCCCGAATGTCGGCTCGTGAATCGGCACGGAAACGTATAACAAGCAGATATTTCCCATCGAAATAAAATGCTTGCGGGCACTTGTACTGGTACGCATACCTAGGAGCTGTTAGCACAACTTAATCGATACGTATAGACTCCCACTTATATCCTCATTTGTTTTCCCAATCTTACAGTATTACTCCTTGGATTTTGCTGCAACCACTGATCCTTATTTATAACACCTGGACGTTTCAACTCTCCAATTGTTGCACAGTGTTGGGGTGCTGCGCGTTCTCCAATATGGACCCCATAAAATGCATCAAATGTCTCGGCGGTATGGACATCTGGACCAGGTGGCCCAGTTTCCCAGTTATGCCAGACCTTTGGTGCGTTTGAAAAAGCTCGTTCGACCAAAAGACCTATGTGGGCATAGACACGACGGACGTCTCTTTCACAACGGACTAAATTGAAGAGTCTAAATTTCAGGTAGTAAATAAAGGTTTATTGATGTTTTGACATCAAACGCAGGGGGCTGTTGGTTGCGGTGGGCAAATGGGCTAAAATTGCGCTGCATTGCAACTCGGTGAGCAAATTAGGAAGGCGCACCTAAGCGCACGGATATTCGTTGCCAAGGAACCGCTCGGATCGAGTCCAGCATTTATGTTATTCGGCAGAGCAAGCGAGGAGAGAGGAGGATAGAATATTTGAAGTTCGTGGCAGCACATGTCCCTGGAGAGAAGGATAGTCAGCCATGGACGATGCAACGTCTCCAGCATGCAGCGAGATGCTCACATATGTTTTCAAAGAGCTTAATAAGAGACAATGAGCTAAGTTAGTAGATGATTGCCAGGAAACGAAGCCACACATGCTTCATGCGCGCGTAATCGGCAAGACACGAGATTTCAGCCGCTAACCGGGCCAGAACAAAATCAAATTTTCCAATGAGGCACGCACAGCGGTGAAGAATGGCGGTGGCAATGCCCGGGCTCTCCGAATTAAGAGGCGTGATGCTCTTGCCACCGCCTATCCTTTTATTGTAGCGACTATTGGTTTCTGCGATGCATTCATCTACCGCAAGGGAATTTTGTGCTACACACTTGATGACCGAGTACGGATTTTGGATCTACACCGTTCAGCTCAAGAGGAGTTGGTAGTCAGCATACCTGGACTGCTTACCGAAGCACTTTCAAACATCGGCGA
>JAFJYG010001200.1:0-12664 GCA_017366145.1 Cadophora sp. M221
CCTCCCAACACCCCCCAGCACCACAAACCCCCCACCGAGAAGACAGCCAACCCAGCAACCCCACCACTTCCTCATCCCTCGACATCAAGATCCGCGTCCAAATCGACGGAACCGGCCGCTTCAGCACCCCCTTCGACAAATCTGTGCTCCGGCCCAAGGTCAGCACCGCCGAATTCTTCGCCTGGTTCGTGAGCCAGAGCCGATACAGCCCTCCGCACCCTCCGCACCACTTGAAATTCACATTCAAGGACGCCATGCCCGTCCCTCAAGCAACGGAGATCACGGCGGGGAATGAGGACCATTTTAACTATATGCGCAGGGATATCAAGGCGCAGTGTGAGAAGGCGAGAAGGTTCATGCCTGAGTTGAGGGAGTTTGTTATTCTTGTTACGGTGCCGGGGTGGGTTTCGCCGGGGGTGGAGGAGGAGGAATGGTGATTGAGGTGGTTGTATCGCTGGGTTTGTTAACGATGCCTGAGACTTTCTCCTTGCATGCATAGTCGAGTGAGTACAAAGGGGGACGACGCATATCGTCTCGAAGACCCAAATTTGCTAGATCTTTGGGGTACTTTTTATTGTATGGCGGGCCGACTTAATCTAGACGCATGCCTAGGTAGCTAGACACACAATGCTCCCTAGGAGCACACCGATTGAAGCGTATCGATGTCGTGAATATTGCTGACCACAGAATGAATGAGTATCTGTCACTCGACCTATCCTTCTAGTTGCCGGACCGCCAACGGATGTTGTGTAGAGTCCTGCAGATATCGGAATATCTGCTTACCATAAGTCTCTCGAGATCCATATGGCTCTGAGTTCTCGGTCCGCTATTTCTCTCTAGGGGTAGAATCTAAGCAGTTCCCCAGCAGGTCTGCTCCTCTATGTCCCGTTCAATCATCCCTTGAAGCGCAGTTTAGGCTCTAGGTCCGTAGTCTCCACGTAGTGATCTAGTAAGTTGCCGAATTCCATCTCAACCCAGCAACAGAGACTCAAGAGGAAAGTGCGAGAAGGCCATCCCATCCATCTCCCCCTGCATTCCAAAAAAAGCAAAATGCACAGCTCCCCGATCATTAAATGGCACAGGGTATCCAAAGCCATCCACCTCCACCCCCATCTCTTCCCTGTATCTCTCTTCCAGTTCCCAATACTGCCTTATCATCTTTGCAACTAAAACGCTATTCCACATCCCCTCCCGTCTCGGACACCGCACCAAAAGCTCCATCGCTTTCCCCCTCAGAGCAAGATCAGGACAGTTAATACACACGTAATACAGTGGTCCTATCAACCCCATATCGCTACTAAATATGCACGGCGGCTTCCCATTCTCGGCGTCCTGTTCCGCGGCTGCGATTAGAGGTCTGGATAAATTCACGACGATCTCAAAGTCGTTCAAAGATTTCATGAATGTCCGCGTGTGGACGATTTTGGATATCTCGAGCATGTCGCCTGTGTCGGCGTGGAGGCTTGATATTATTCTCGCGGTGGTGTGGTGGATTTTTAGGAGCGCGGCGCCTTGGACTTCGCGGCTGGTGAGATGGCTGCTTTTGGATTTCATGAATTTCTTGTAGGCCGTGTTCCAGTGGGATAGTTGGGATGTGTATTTGTCTAGCATGGCGAGGCTCTCTGTGGGTTGTAAGACGACTGGGAGATCTTCGCTGTATTTTGAGTCAGTATATGTCTGTCAGAGAGAAGCAAGCGGGGATGTTTGTGCTGATGGAATGAGGAAATGAACGATCCTTACTCCCACAAATAGAACACCCCAAATAATCCATCTGCTGCCGAGTTCAAAGCATTCCGAGCTTCTTCTAGACATTCAAACTCTTCTGGAATTACGATATCTTTTCCAGTGACGGCCATTAATTTTCTCGCAAATGCTGCCTTGTCTTCCGCACCTCTTGTCTCAACGTAAATAATCGATTGCATCGACAATCTCGTAAGTAGCGGAGCAATACTATCTTCAATCACACGATCCCTTCCCGACGATTTCATATCCTGCAGAATTCTAAGCCCGCTTTCGAGATGGACCATGGCCGATTCAAACCATCCTCGGAGGCTGTCGAAGCAAACAAACAGTATGCAAGACATGAGCGCCGTAAGTGGTTCTTCATTCCCACCTGAAAGAGACACCCGCAAAGCTGCAATCGCTTTCGCGTACTGTGCCAGCGCAAACTGAGCTTTCTGATCCTCTACCGGCGAGGTAGAGGGCCCCAGTCTTTTCCGTGAGAAATCTTCATGTAAAGCCCCCAATGCTATAACAGCGTGTCTCAAAGAAGAATTTTGTGCAGAAGCAGCCAACACGAGCTTCCCCCAGAACGAAGAGTCATAATACCCAGATAACTCTGCAGCTGTGTTCCGAAGAAAGAAATCAAATCCTCTCTTCTCCTCCACGTTCCCGGACATGCGCACGGCAATTCGTTGGGCTGGGTCTGGAGATGATTCAGGTGTTTGACTGAGTTTCGGAATGTCGCTAATGTAGCCATCGCAGACTCGTCCGGTTGTTGAACAGCGCTCGCAATTCGGCTTGGTTTCGTCGCATTTGATTCTCCGAATTCTGGGAATTGGGGTAAGTCCCTTCCCTTTCTATCTAGAGAGTCTGTTGGGGAACTTACTTGCAAGTTCCGCATCCTGTCTTGACTTTTGGGGCGCGTCGTCTTTTACGCTGCGTGATCTGGTTTATCGCCATCTCAAGTCTCTGGCCAAGAATTAGAAAAGACGGCGAGTAAGGGAGTTTGAGAAAGGAATATCAAGTGATGACGACTTGAGAATTAGGCACAATGCCATTTGACATGCCGTGAGATTTTAGTTTCAACCCCGCCATCCTTCTGAAGCCAGCCCCTGTGGCTGGGTTGTTTGACGTGCATTTACACTGCAGGCGAGAACGCTAGGAATAAACGAACAGGCCAATTAGAAGAAATATACTTGATGAGTAAGCAAGAGGAGGATGGAACATCCTGGGGATACTTAAAACAGCCATGGCCAACCAGAGAATCCCATAAATACATCAAGCAGCGATTCCAGGCCTATGAGAAAAATCGAGTGTGGAGGAAAGAATTCACGAGAAAGTTCACTATAAAAGGAGCAGAGACAACTGAGACTGTGGGCGATTAAACCTGTGGTAAACATAACTCACAACTTTGATCTGAAGTCGAAAATCGCCCTTCTTTTTATACGAGGGGCCAGGCTGAGCCTATCGTTGGTGACACTGGCACTTCGGAGAACATTCACGAGTGAGAAAATTTGTATGTGATCCGCTTTCATTCTTGGTCCTCAATAAGTGCACTGTGTCTTCTTATCGAAGCAAGTTAAAACCCCTTCTTCGATGTTGTGGCAATCCATCAAACTCGGTGAATCATAGAAGAAATTTGTCATTAACACAGAACCCCGCCAAAGGCTGTTCATACCTTGACCGCAGACCTTGAGCTCAAAAGTCCTTTTGAGTACGATCCCATGGCAAGTCCTCATCCGCAATTTCAGAGCAGAGAAAACAATTTTCGTAGTATCCTTCCCCTGGAGACCCTGGCGGCTTATGCAATCGGAGGTTATTGATCATCAAATCCCCGAGAGACCGCTTGACGGCCTCTTCGTCCTTGTCGTCTTCATCACAGCCGTTGTAAATGCGCCCGAAAAAGCTCACAATATTTGCGTCGGAACACTGCTCGAGTCTTACGAGCTGTTTTGACACAATCGAACTACGACGTCGACTTCTTAGCAAAAATTGAAGACGATCCGCGACCATGAGACCCGTAGCGCTTCTCGCAGCCACAACCGCTTTCTTGTGCCTTCCATTTAATTTGGCAATAGCCTCTTCATATCGGTTGGTTAGCCAATCCCCCGCCAAGAATACAGCGGCTTCTCGGAACAGAATCTCGTGTCGAAGCTTGACCGCAATGTCGATCAGAGTTACAGTATTGATTTGGATGTTGAATAGGCTCTCCAGAAGCGGGGGCAGCACCGATCTGGAGAGTGCTGACAGTGCACAGTAATGATCGGCCATATCCGTCAGAGAACCCAGCTCAGAGATCGAAACAAGCTTATATGGCTCTCCATGAACAGCAGACAGGAGCTTGTGGAACAATTCGGTATGATTGGCTTTGTCACCCTTCAGGGCTTCGAGATGGTTGTCAGAGGCCTGTAGAAGATTAGTTAGAGTATGTTCCGGGGCTCAAGTGTTTGCTGATGTTTCTATATCACGAACCTGGAAGATGATTGGAGGCGCTGGTATAGTTGACGACATTGTCACTTTGCCTGCGATCGAGAGCTGATCGCCCTGTTGGTGGTGAGGTTTGGAAGGAAGAAGATATGACCCGTTGTTGATGGGGAGTGGGTTGGAGGTTGACATCGCTGGAAGCCGACGAAATATACCTATCGAAAAATTCTTGGCGGGAGATTAAGCGAGGGGACAGTCAACTACCCAGGCAGCCTTTGTTCACTGTCTGCATTCAATCTCATGGAAGGTAAACTTCCGCTGAATAGTTGTAACCTATGGTATGAAATGCGTACGCTATCGGGATGAGTATCACCACATGGTATCGGGACTTGAGAGCAGGATAAAAAGCAACAAAAAACGCCATTGCAAATCCACTCCTCCAAGTCTCAGCAAGCTTCATATTCATTTTATACGCCGTTTCATGGTCATAAGAGAAATCCAGGTGGATATAAGAGGTACACCTTGAATAGACAAACCGTGTTTTATTCTTTAAATGGAACCCTTTCAAGGTATGAATCGCGAGACTGATAAGAAGTAATGTCTAAAAAGAAACGAGCTATAAAAAAAATGGAGAAAGAACACAAAATCAAGGGGAAACTGGGGAAACGCAAGGGGAAATAGAACAGAATTGAGAGTGGTGCAGAATTGGACAACTGTAGACAAATGAAACATTGGGCAAACCCTTATACTTCTCTTGAGGCTACTCTGTGAGGGAGCCTGGTATTTCATTGGCATCCGGAGTGTTTTCATGTCACTCGGCTGGGTGATTTATTGGAGTTAGCTCCAATTTTTGAGTGAAGTGTTGTTTTGAGGATGCATACCACTGTGCTAGCTCGGAATCTTTTTATTGCAGGCTTTGCTATTTAAATTCATGAATATATTTAAAAATGATACAAAATGGGAAAGAACGAGGGTTTGAGTCCTGCTGTGTGGAAGAGGAAGGAGGGGCGGGAGGCGTAGAGGTAGGGAGAACAACAGTCAACGCGTAGATTTATATATGTTGAACTTTCTAACTTCGTTCTGGCGCTATTTCAAAAGCACTTCACACCACCATTCACATCGTGGGAGTTTATACTTTTAACAAGGAATGTGAAACTTCGTGTGAAAAAGGCCTCAGACATTCAGCTGGAACCACGGCAATCAAGACAGGTGGCTCCTTATAAGTCATGAAATCAGGCCTCAAGCTCTCCTCCAAGTCTGCACCGCAGCTCGATCATCAATTATCCGAGGAAAATCGAAGAAAGCACTGCAGTCCCACCAGTTTCCATTGCTGCTGGCAAAGGGCAAGTGTCAATCAGACACTCAACCCAACCCCAGTATATCTACTCCCCAATGGCTTTGCAAGTTGCTGATCCTCAAGACAACTTCCAACCCCGTTACGCAGTATCTATGTCACTGCAGATCGTCGTCACTGATTTCCTCACACAGAAATTAGTGAGAATGACTGCCTTGTACTGGACCAACGGAACCCTGACCAGCTCGAATCGTTAACCATGAGTGGAGAGACATCGCGATAGCAACGTACAAATATCAAGACCCCAGAGTTCAGCTCGTGTATGGCGTGGTAGTGTTAAAGTAATGAACAGTGTGCAGGGACATCATTATACATCTTGCTCAGCTGAAGTTCGGTGCTGCGGTCTCGGAGAGTAGCTGTCATGACGTGGTTGTGTGCGATGCTGATAGTCGCGGGGACTCCTTGTCGTGCTTCGGTATGGACCATGGTTTTGGTGGCTTAATTTCCAAATTATTTTTAGCACACTCAATACTGTGGGCTATTAGTTTTTGGATTATGCTCATTTTGAGAGAGCTGGAATCGATGAGGGTCCAGCTTCCATTTGCTTCAACAATTGTTATCCAGTTCCAGACGAACTCATCTCGAGGAATGGCAGCTTGTCTGAGCTTTCGGAGAGATTCAAGAAGCCTGAGGAGAAACTCTGAATGTCGCCTCAGAAATACCAGGTGGACTAATAAGTGTGTACCTAGTACTTCAAGATGAACGTCGTCGTGCCGGACTTGCGTGTCGTGAACGACATTGTGAGGCTGAGTCGAGAGCAGTTGAGGTTTTGGTAATAACAGTCGTAGAGCTTAAAAGGGTTGAAAATGGACCATCGAGTTCTTGGTGGAATTTTTCAGCAGCGATCTGTGGCCGCGTTTGGAGTGAGAAAAGGAGGCGGTGCACTGGCGCTGAGGGATATCTATCCACGGATGCTCTGAAGACCACCTCGTGCTCAGAACACAGTGTGTTATTCACATAATAGACAACATAAAATCATTTTAGCATGATTAAAAATTTCAATCAACACGAGTCCTCTTGAAGAGTTCTTGGTGAGAAATTAATCCATCACAAATATGCCCCGCCATTTACACCGCCTCCTATTCGCTTAAATATCGAAAAGTAAACAATCAACCAAGCACGATCATGGTAGAATGTTGCCAGGAAATACGTCGTCAAGAACTTACAACATTTGAAGGCTAAATAAAAAATTGAGGAGAGGTGACGCTGTGTAGATTTGACATTACTTTGATTCGAATTTTATGTTCTATTGTGTGATATTCGACGCTGTCGTGGACAAACCTACAAGCAAGCCTGGGAAATCCACCTCCGATCGGCAACCTAAGGCTTGATATACAACTGCAACTGATTCCATTCTCATTGATAAAAGTGAGATGTGTCGACTTGCCCATGGCACAAACATTAAAGCCTGGTTGGGCCTGAGACCTACACAAGGTCCAATCTAAAACGGATCCGTGGTGGAATGATGATTTATCAAATCACTAAATGTCAGAACAAATCCGTAGATGAAGGTTCATGCAATTCTCCATTCACCCTTCGGTTACTTTTTAGTATGTAGTACAACCTAACCATCATCCAAGATATCCTAGCAACAGACCCAGATGCAACCTTCCATACTCAACACCACAAATATCCAGATCCATTCGAGCGAACTTGGAGGCACTGCGAAACATCAAACCACCAATAGCATTCTCCCAAGCGGCTCCAGGGAAAGCGTCGACGCGATGAGCGTTAGCGACCATAATCAACTCCTCTTGAGCCTTGGTAACTTCAGCGCGCAGTTGGTTGTATGCGATCTCGGCGGCGTGGAGGATGGCGGGATCGTCGAGGCTGGTGAAGCAAGGACTAGTCTAGGGATTGACGATTTTGACCAGAGACTTGCGGGACAGTTGCTCGTTGGGCATCTTTGCGGCGATGACGATGATTTTGCTGGCGGATCCAGGGAGAGTTCGGATGAATGAGCCGTTTCTTCAGACGGCAGCGAAAATGATGGCGGAGACGATGGGCATTGCCCTGTAGTAGTCCCCATGGCTAGCCAGGGTCCTACTTCGACCCTGGTTTCGACCTGATAAGGGCGATTATAGATGGCGCAGAGGAAGGAGTGGAAGCTCATCTCGGACGCACGCTTATCACAGCTGAATCCCGAGAGATCACCCCTCTCTACACCCTGCTATTTACCAGTTAGTCGTCTGGGGAATAGCAAGCTTTTAATGGTATGCCAAAGCACCTGCATGGTGTGGTCGCTGATGAGACTCCACTCGGGTCCATTGCCGTCAATCTCTCTGATCCAAGAGTAACGGTACTTACCAGTGGAGGTCGCCGGCTTGTCGGGAGAGTCGAGGAGCTTTCTGAAGTAGGTCGAGTGTAGCTTAAGCGCTGAGGAGTGGAGGAGGAAGGTTTGGTCAAAAACCTGCAATTGGCGATCGGGCTCCATACTTTTGATCTTGAAGAGAATAGGGTCTGTTGAGAGGATGTTAGCCGAACCGACCCAGTATTGTAAAGCGGGTGGGAGTACTTACAGGAACGGTCTCTGGGGCAGTGATCATCATCTAGTTTTGAATAGCCTTTGCGATGTTTTGATTTTGTCAGTAGGTTGTGGGTTATATTGTAAATTAAAGAAAAAGTTCGATATGCAACCTGAAGGAATATAAGTGCGCTCTCACAATGTTTACTCGTCCGCTTTTATTCCAGTAAATTTACTATACGGACAGTAAAGAAAGCTTCAAATACGTCTTCAGACTTGATGACAAGACTGGTGCAGCTAGAAAACTCGAATTTGATCGATTTAAATAGGCCCCAATTCTTTGGAAAGATTGGTTGTGTCCGAAAAGCACGTTCAAATAACAAGTTCGGTACTTTTCCTGCGGACTGCAATGCGCTGTGTTCTCAGGCTGAGGGAGAATTTCCTTTCTGTAGGCCCAAGGATAGGATTTGTGATTCGGTGACACTAGGCATTCAACTAATTCTATTGCATAATTTCCAGTGAGAATCGAAAGGTGTCCGGGATTTTCGTAGATTGTTAGGAAAGTTTAGTCGAACTAAGGTTGATGTGACAATATTTCATCATGATAGAAGATCGCTAAGTAGGAGCCCCTATATCTGGAACCTTATCAGTCTATCATCCAATTGGTGACCCCTAACTATTGTTGAATAGAATTGATGAACTGATCTGAAGCTGGCTGTTCAACACGCACCCTCTAGAATCTTGTCAATCATTAAGTCACAGTTGGTCACCATCTGATATCCACTCCTGTTTTAATTGAATTCCAATGCATTACTACACTTCAGAGGTATACTATCCTTTCTACCATAATGACTGTTCACAAAGAAACCTCCAGGTCAAATGCCAGAAGGAAGTATGACAGTCCACTCAAGAGCCCAGCTACCCAATCTAGTACCGAGGCTCCTCCAAAACATCCCAAGGGAGATCCTCGTCATCAACATCCACGCACAGGAAACAGTCGATATAGGCTCCCTCGCCAGATACTGCGGCCGTGGAGAGAGACAAGTTATTTCGGAACAACGGGATCAAGATGTTCTTGAGGTGGGAAGTCTGGACCGGGCCGGTCGTGAACTTGGCATACATCTTGCGATAGTATCCAGGCAACATCAACCTATCCTTCTGGTTGACGCATGTCTTAAACTCCTCATTACCGGAGAATAGGATGGTGCTGAGCTCTTGCTCCCAGGATTCCTCTGTCAGGTTGCGTGGAGGTGTGTTGGCGGCAGCGAGAATCTCCTCCTGCACCTTGGCGACGATAAGTCCCCACCCCACCATTCCGAACACCCCGCAATTTTACCACCACTTGTAAAAAACACTTAATAACTTTACAATGATCCAACTTTTATATAATCTTTTGTAGTCTTAAAATCTCCTGCTAAGTCTAAATTAATAAGTACAATTTCTTGATCTTGAGTTGCAATTTGAGCTCTTTGAATAGCTTATATATTTACAAACTTAGAATTTGAGCTAATTTGAACCTTTCGTTTTTTCCGTAGTTGTAATTGATTTAATTTAGCTTTTAATTACTATATCTTTATCTCTACTTGTTTTAATGCAAAGTTCTTTTAATTAAAAACTTTAATAGCTTTCTTAAAAAGTAGTTAATGTATTGGGATATTGTTATGCAATGCTTTAATTAAAGTATTAAGTTGCAACTTAAATTCTTTGCTAGCCTTTGGCGTAGACCACACAATTAATAATTCCTTTACTTTCTTAACAATCTAAAGTTTCTTTAGAGTACTAATTTCCAGCTCCTAATTGCTATTCTCTAATAGTAATCGGCTTATTAATGGTTTTACCATACTCACTGGCCAAAGTCTAGTAGCTCTCCAGCCAGCTTTGATATTTATACTCGTTAAGCTCTCTTACTGTGCCTTGTAATAGTATATCAAAAAGTTATGCTTACTAATTAGTATAGAATTAGTAAGGGATGCTAATAAATTAAGGTGTTTTCAATAGGATGCCTTAATAAAAAAGAAAATCAATAAATCTAAAGGTTGCAAAACGTGTAACGTGTGTACAAGTAAAAACAATAGGAATATGTTGTATTATAAGCACTTTCACATGAATTTCGTAGTCTTATAACTTTCATAGCCGTTTAGGACTAGTAATCAGGGTTGCTAATCACGTGGTTGCATTTGAGGGATAAAGACCTTTTTAAGCCACTTTAATGTAGTAGCATTATTTGTTTATCCATTCTCTATTATTATAAATTACTAATCCTTAAATAAGTTAATATCTACTGAAAACTACTATTGCTAAACTAATTTTCCCTTATATATTACAAGTGAAGTAGTTTTGCGGCTAGTAGCAAAGATACATTTAATAAACGAGGTCCAATTTCAAAAACCAGGCTATTTTCGCTAAATAAAACGTCGATTTGCATAGCTAATAACTAAGCTATTAACTCCAAAGCTTTTTATGATTTTTGCTTTATTTATATTCCATTGATTTTTAAGTAGAATTGCCTTAATAGCTGGGATTTGCAATTTGTGGAACTAAGGCTTAATAACATTGGTAGTTGCATTGTTAATACGTACAAAATCAATAAAATACTACTTCTTAGTACTAAGAATAAGATTCCACTTAAAAAGCCGCTATGCTCATCGTTTTCTAAGTGGTGTAAAGTCTCCTTGAAGTACATAAAGCCGGTTCCCAAAAAGCCGTACTTGCGCATAAGTAATACTAAACCCTAATGTCTCTTAAGTCAAAATCCAGTGCGTAAAACGCTCTTCTAACACCGTAGGTAGCCTTTGCAAATGACTAGCAGCTTATTAATAGGCGTTTGTATTGTGAGGTCAGCCATGAAGAGTAGTCACTAGGATACCCCACTCTTTTGCGGCTTGTCGCAAGGACTTGCCATTTTCAATCGCATTAAGAGCCAAAACTATATCCTCTTTAGTATATTTTGGCATAATAATCGTCTTAATTAATATCTCAAAAATCAAAAAAATTAATAAGAGAATAAAATAATTATTAATTATTAAAAGTAGGTAAGTAAAAAAGCGGTGTGCTAAGCGAGGTGTTCGGAATAGGGGGTGTTTGGAATGGTGGGGTGGGGACTTAGAGCAAAGCTTGTTGTAGGCTAGCTCGGTGGCTCTCTTGCAAGCTGGATCGTCGATCATAGAATAGCGTGGGGAGGTCCATGGATTGACCACGTGAACCATGCATTCCCTGAACAGCTCGGCATCTGGAGTTTGGCGGCTGTGATGATGATGGAGGTCGCACGACCGGGGAGAATGCGAGCGAAGATGGGACTCTTGCAGATAGACGAGAAGACAGTATTAGACACCACGGGCAACGCCTGGTAGAAGCCGGCGAATGTACTCAAGAGGGCGAGCTCGGGGTAGTTGTCGAGGGTATAGGGACGGGTATAGATGGCTCGAAGGAGACATCCGAATACCTTCTCCTGCATCTCTCGGCTGTCCTTGAACGCGCTTAAGTTCAGGGTCTCGTCGGTATCTGTCTTGTGGGGTATCAACTTATGCGTGCCTATAAGTTTGCTAATACGGCTTACCTCTGCAGGGCAATGGACCAACGACCAGGTTCCATCATCATCAACCTTGGTGATCCAATTGTAGTGGAAGCCATCTCTACCATGACTATCGCCGTCGTTATCCTTGTCGGCAGAATCCAGGAAGGCTGGAAGAACGCCGAATGGAGCTTCAAAGCGCTTGAGTGTACATGATAGGCCTGCTGGAAGACCTGGAGGTGGGTGTCAGGGTCAAGCCTCTCGATATTGAACACGATTGAGTCAGGCTGAATATTTATATTAGTACATAGGCCCCTTGAGTTGTAAAGTATATGTTAGACGAACCTGGGAAGCTTCAATTTGGAGCAAGTTAGTGGTATCCATCTTGCCGAGAGATTTGTGGTGTTGGTTGTGTTGGCTGTGTGTTGAGCGAAAAGTTCGACATCCGACCTCAAGATTTATGAGCGCTCTCTACCCCCCTGTCCACCCGTCTGTCTCCATCCTAGTAAATCTGCCGATACCAACGACAAAGAAAAGCTTCAAATACGTCATCAGCCACAAATGACAAGGCTGAAACACAAATTCACGCCTTCATGTACAGTTCGGCCCCGCAAAATACTGATTGGTAGTTATGAATCAAGGCCAGATTTAAGGAAGTGAGCCGCGAGGTATAGCTGGTAATCCGTGGTCCTGTCGCCTCATGCACGCTTGGTCAAGAACAAAATAGGCCGCAGATGTTCCGATGAGCTCTATGAAATGATACGGACGGTGGTAAGTCTAATGGGGATGATTTATAGATATACACTACTTGCCGCGACATGCATCGGTGCCAAATGGATGTCAATTTTTGACACCATAGCTTCGACGGTTGAGGCATCTTCAAATGGCAAAGGGAATATATGAGGCTTAAATGATCAAGAACAAGCTCTGTTGAGGTATTACACCAATTCCTTTGTACATGATTGCCACTAAGCAAACAGTAGACATGAAAATGGATTGCTGACGAGGTGTTGAAGTCAATGTTTGTAGTCAAAATGCTAAGCGAGACTCCAGGAAACCCATTTTCATTTGTCGAAATGTCACTTTGCAAGCCCTATTAGGGATCCAATCCTAGTAGACCCTCTTCGATATTCTGATTTTTTGCATCCCAACAAAAAAAGGATCCGAAGTAAGTCCCCACCCCCCCATT